>JAPYZP010002350.1:0-30102 GCA_030522985.1 Torymus sinensis
TGAAAGTATGAACACTGGGCTTCATTTTTAGGTACCAGAAATCGACTCTCCAATGCCAGCGAAAATCCGTTTCCCGGAGGGTGTGGACTCTCCTTGTTAAACCAAAATGTAATACAGAAAAGGAATCTATTTCCTCTTTAATACTATTGTCGCGAGCTCGAATTAAGCTTGATAAGAAAAAAATTGAAAGGGGAACGAAGTGAGTGGAAAACGTTTCTCGGAGTGTGCTACATTGCCAGGGCTACTTTTTCTACCATCAAGGACAGATAATTGAACAGCAGTATCCTTTCATTCCATCCATCGTTGACTAAATTGACTGCTTCTCATCGAAAAAATTTGGAAATTGCGACGAGATATTCGTTTCGTTTTCAGTTCAGAGCAAATAAAAATTTGTTATTTGCACAAAATCGAAATAATTATTTATTACTGCATTCTTCTATATCAAATGTTACGATCACGGTGAGTTATTTTAAATATGAGTTTGATATAAAAAAGTGATGTATTTGAATAATTTCAGCAATAACTAACATTGAATATTACGGACTTTGCACGCGTAGAGAATAGTATATTATTCACAAAGGGAGAAAAGTACGTATTTGAAATTCCGAACGTTCATAATGAACGGAATATTAACTTAAATTTGCTAATTTTGGTTAGATTTCGTCGGAGTGGTTTTAGTACTGACTGAAAGAGTGACAAGTGAAGAGATACAGTTATTATCATTTTTAAATGTATTAAGTAGCAAAATTCGGCTAAATCTGAAAATGGCAAAATCTTCCGCGAGTAACTTGCTACCTGAAATAAGGGAAAAAACACAATACTTTACGCCAGGGTATACGAAAAATACAATTCCTAAATAAATGATTATATACCATATCGGTTTGACTATTTTTAAATAAATCACTCGAATCAAAACTAACGATTATTCGTTTCTATAAAAGCCGCTAGTAGTATTAGTATTAGCAATTTCAACTCCATTTATCTTATATACTACCCTAAATGCTAAATGAATGAAAATAGACTTTCCGACCGTCCGCGAAATTATGAAAAAAGACGACTACCCAGGCGATGCAATTCGATCGGATTAAGCGTTTCCGCGACTAGGTACGTTCTTTCCCCTCCTCTCTCAACCTCAGTGCTTAATGGAGGCACGTAAGCCCGACCATTATCTCGCCGTTCGAAACTCGAAACGGCGATAAATTAAGACCACCTTGTGCGGCACCGCGGCCAGGGTAAAATGAAAAAGAGATAAATAGAGAAAAGACAGAGAAAGGGGTGTACTCGTAAATCGCGACTCTAGCTGCTCATCCAGCCACGTGACAATGGGATTATTATGTAGAGCGCGAGAGTCGGTGGGCGAAAATGAGAGAGAGGCGAAAGAGTCGAGAGGAAGAGAGACCCCCTTTTGTACAAGTTCGAGATTGCGCGCTGAAAGCGCGCGATGATGCACAAATTTATCGGGCTCGAGCGATAATTTCGAGCCGGAGGGGAAAGATATTCTATATAGAGTCTGGGACGCTATCATTGCTTTATATTATTAAAAGAATGAAACAACGTTTTTTATATAAATTAATACTAGAAAACTTACAAGTTCAGACTCTGCTGTTTGTTATTTACCCGCATATATAAATGAAAGTATTCAATTTACAAGCATTATTTAATAAAATACGTCTATGGTTGAAAAGTAATTTAGCGAGAAACGTAAATTTTACGGTACTGATAGATTTCTGTAATACGTACCATATCTTGCTCGAAAGTTGTGATATAGTGAGAAGAAAAATTACAAGTAAATTTTGATTCACGGCGGAAGCGAGAACTTTCATCGAATTTTTACTTTTTCGATTCTCTGACCTTACGAAAAAGTAGGTCAAATAAGTTGTTAGATATTTCTCTAGCTTGCTGTATTTACAGCTAAAACAAAGCTAGTATTTTTACTAACTTTATTCATTAGTATGCGCATAAATTTTCATGTATTTATTTAACAATTCTAATTTAAGTCTCATAGAAGAACTTTAAACAAAAAAAATTTCGTTTTCATCATGAAATAAAATACATCGCGATTAAGCCTTATTTTTCACTACTAGTAAATAATAATCTTGTTGACGTGAAAATTTGTCAAATCTTGAAAATCAAATACCTACATGCCCGTACTGGATGCAGGATGCTTATTTGTACTTTTTCCGCGTAAATAGGCATTACGTGACAAGCCGCATTCATACATTACGTCAACAGCCCTTACATAATCAAAATAAAATTACCTCACGCTCAGCAGCAGCAGCAGTACAGAGCCGACAATTCCATTCAAATAAGGGTACGCCGCATCAAATGCATTATCTCTCCCGCCCCCCTCTCTCTCTCTCTCTCTCTCTCTCTCTCTCTCTCTCTCTCTCCTATGCTTGCACGGCCGGCTGCTGCTATACGCGTTATATAGTACATATACGTATATATAGCGCCTGCTCGTGTGCGCGCGTACGCAAGGAACGGCAAATATGTGCAAGCTCCACGCGTGCGGGGGAGAATTCCATACTGTTGCTGCTGCTTCTTCCTGCTTGTAACCATCTCACGTATGTGTGCGTATGGGCTTGCGCGTCGTACGTGAATAAACCAAGCAAGACAGAGGAGGTCCACGTGTGTGTATATATATATATATTTGTGTGTATACGTGTCTATGTGTATGTAAGGAATGAAGGAAAATGTGTGACGTGTAGAAGCAAGATTGATTGATTGATTCTGCTGAGTGTAAATCTCGAGAGATTCGGCATTAAGGCGTAACGGACAATGTATTATTTATTATTTACTCATAATAAGGAGGATATCGGCGTATATCAACAAGACCGGGATATACGCGCATTACAGCTACGAGGTAATCCGGAGGAATAATAATGGAAAAACTCATAAATAAAAATTGTTTTTAAATTTCATTATGAAGGGAGAATATGAAGAGTGGCAGTTAAAGTTACATAGAGCGGAAAGCAAACACGTATAGGCTATATATACACGAGAACAAAAAATTTTCTTACGCTTGAAAGTTATACGGATCAGGTTTCATGTGATTTATTACTCAGCCGGAAAGAAACCATTCGATTATTCATTTTTCACTAAATGGGTAAACACGCACCACGATTTTTCATCGAATGTAAAAGAATAATTGAAAAAATTTCAGTGGTGTTTCTTGCCATCAAGTAAATTAATAAATATTCAGTGTAGCAATCTTGTATTAAAAATTTTCATGTGAACTTTTATAAAGCTATTATATATAAACTCCACTAAAATAGACGCGCGCTATAAGTCTATTCCATTTCTTGAGCTCCAGGCTACAAGAATAATTGTTATTTTCAAGTTACTGAAAGAAATCATTAAAAATAACTTTCTCAGCCACTTCCAACCTATATGAATTAGTAAACCAACCTTTGCGTTAACCAACATAAACTTAAAAATATAATAAATTATTCAGTTTACTTTCATCTTAACGTTGTATAGACTTCGTAGCTTACTATTCAAAAAGCACTTTGCTTCGCTCGAAAATTTCAAGCACACTTTTGGGCATGTTCACGTTATACATGTATAGCCGAAACGCATTTACCCTACAAGTTCACTCACACATATTACCCGTGAACACGCACATATATCCGTGCATTAACGATAGACAATGACGCCTGAAGGCAGGTAGAGCATGAGGAACCGAGTGGGATATACACGCGCGCGCGCGAGAGAGAGAGAGAAACGTATAGGGATCGTAAATTCATGCTCGTGACAGACGAGGCATTACTGGCGCGCAGCCGTCGTAATTTGCGAGGTAAGACGCGCGAGAGAGGCTGACAGCAGCTACGAGCGAGATTTCGACGCCAGGCGTTGTTTTATCTCAGGGCGCTGCCTCCTACTGCTGCTGCTGCTGCTGCTGCTATCGCGCGAAGCTCGATTAGCCGAGGGGATTTTTAGGATGCAGGCTATGAGCTTCTGCTATGAGAGGGTTTTCCGGGCTTTTGGAATATTTCGGCTTTCGGGATCTGGATTATTTTGTATTTTGACAGGATTTATACAGCGAGGAAGTGATTGAAAAATATGTCATTCTAATAAAGGAAAATGCAATTGATTGGCTATTTCGTATTCAGTACATTTTTTTTTAATTTTTAAAAACTTTATTATTATTTATATTTGGAAGAATACGCTGGTGTTAATAATATGCGGTTTAAAGAATTTAATTCGGGATTTTCGATACTTCAAACTTTACAGATTAAATGGATTCATTATAATTTAATTTAATTATATTACTAATGGAAAATTTGTAAATAATTTAGTATAATTTTACAAGCAAAGATTCAATATCAAAGTTTACTGCATAATTTGAATTTTATTACGAGCCGTTATCTCAATTTTGCTTAACAATTTCGTGTTTACTGGCAAAGCTCTATTGATTATAATGCAATGCATGTAAATTAATGTGTGTCAACACACCGCGTGTATACGTGAAAATAACGCGATGCACTTTCGCATTATAATCTTAATAATGCCCGTGAATCTAAAGATCAATATTACGTAGCTAAAAAATATTAATATGACCTTCGAAAGTTATCAAACGCAGTGCATAAAATGTCAAAAGGAAAATTGTACGAGATTACTCGTTCTTGGAAACTAGTGAGTTTCTCTCAAAAATATACGCATATCCGAATGTTTTCTGAACCTGAGATATTACAATCCGAACCATTTCAGTCACGATGCGACGTATGGAAATTAAAGCTGGAAAGTAATGCTTTTAGGATGTAAAATTGAAATGTGCCGCGAGTGCGTGCCATCTCTGCAGAAGGATTTTACAATGCCAGATTTGAAAAACCGTCATGTGATCGATATCCCTTTCACATTTTGATGAAAAAATACGCGAGTTATTTTTGTAGCTTTCAAAGGTATAATGTGAGGCTCTGCCCACATATCGTGTCTTTATATACGGTTTTCATTCGATCTGCAATAATTTGTCGTAACCAATTTTTCCTTTTATGGGATAAATTTTTTATTTTCTATAAAAGAAAAATTGACAAATTTTTATAAAATTTTTGGTATTTTATTAAAACAGATTGAAAATGTTGCATGTTTGAGTTGTAAACAAGTTTATTTTTTTTTAAAGAAAGATTATTTTTAGTAATATCTGCAATACGTGATCCCGTTTGCGTTCTCGAAGAGAAAATTTCACCGGTGCAACTTCCCGAGTTCAAGATTTTGATGAATTTCGATGTTTTAAGAGTCACTCACAAAGGGCGTACTTAGAACTTCAACATGTCATTTTTTGTGCTAAAAGGAGAAAACCTGTTTTAGGATTTTGTCTATTGGGATCCTGGGATAAAGCTAAAGCAGTTTTTCAAACATCTATGGGACGTAGCTAATGTCCACGGAGTACTAAATAGTCGATAGTTGAAACCATGTGACTCCCGCACGGGCCATAGTTTGTCGCCCGAGCGAAACTGCCACTTTTCCGCAAGCTGAGAACTGCGGGCGTGGAAATGCGTGCGCTTTTTTTTAATGATCCTGAAGTATTATCTTGAACTCTTTTTGTCAGCTAAACACGGTATTTTTGCTAAAATAAGTTTTGAACTATCATAAATGGACTAAAATTTTGTAAACCAGCTTGACTAAAATTAGAAAACTAACATCATTTTTGAGAGAATTGGGCTTTTAGTAGAAATATTTATGAAAAGTAAAGTGCGCGTAATATTATTCTAAAACAAGAAAAAGTGCAACGAATGAAAATCTACTCATTAAAAATAAAGTAGCTTGTTTTTTACCAAACGACAAGTACCATTGGACACATTTTATTTTATTACAAACAAAATATCCAGCTGAAATAAGTCAACTGAAGAATCATACAACGCACGGGACGCGAACTCACAGACCCAACGACTGTTGCCATACTTTGACCACTGAGCTTCTTATTCTAAATACACCAATGCAGTAACAACCAGTGAATTCGTTACTTTTACGTCATATTTTTTTTTACTCCTATATTCTTTCAAAGTATATTATGAAAAAAAATTTCCTTATTATAAATTTAATAAAAAAATACATACATTATTTACAAATCAAAATTTATTGTTAATCTTGTTAGAATATATCAAACTGTATATTTTTTATTTAATTACATTTTATATTTGCAGGCAATATTTAATACAATATATACGAGAGAGATGTAAAAACCATTGTTATATTAAAGGAGTGCAAACATAGTGCAGTGTAGATGAACACATTTTCAACGCTAGTTTGCCAAGAAAAAAAAACGAATGTAAATATCGCTGGACCAAGTGAAGAGCAAATTTGGTTACCTGAATCCTAAACTAACATTGCAAGTCAGTGATGTAGTGCATTCCCGTATTTCCCTTATAAAGACTGCTATAGAAATGCATTACTAGCAACTTCCCACTTGAACAGCTACATTGTTACATGTCAAGTAAATTTCTCTAGCTGTTTATAATTAAATAATTTTATATCAAATATTTAGAAACACTTTGTATTTAAAAAAAGGGGAGTTATTATTTTTGATGGACTTTAAAATATAAAAATGTAAAAAATATCTCGTTCATGATTTTTATTGTACCCGTATATTCGACGAGCAGAAGCGCATTATATCAGGCCAGACTCCGCTTTACAGCTTTTGCAAAGCCAAGCCATCCAATCATCTCGCCAAGGTTTCCACAATATTTTCCCTGGACCGCGGTGCAGCCGCGAATCCTTAAACACATCTACTCCCGGCGCAAGCCGACTCGATTAAGAAATCAATTATACTGCGGTCGCGCACTCGCTCTCATCCCCGCATCTCTTACCCGCACTCGCGCGCACACACACACACACATACACACAATTTGGTTATTTTCCACAAGAGCGGGCGTTAATCAATGCCTCTCACTCCCGGCATCGTTATCTCCTCAAAGCAGACGTGTTATCGCTAACAAGGTTCGCGCACGCGACGAGATGACGGCTTCTCGGGCTGGTATATCGAGCCTCTCTCTCTCTCTCTCTCTCGCTCTCTCTCTTTCTCTCTCTCTCTCTCTCTCATCCCGCGAAGTATCGGCTGCGCGCGGCGAGAGAAACGAGTTATCGAGCGTGCGAGCCCGGGAAGGGACTTCTAATGGAGAGAGAATGGATCCGGAAGGAGCTCCTCGCGGATTTATGGCAATTGAATTATTAGCCGAGTTCTCGAAACTGCGCGCGCGCGTGGAGAACCGGGTGGAAAAACATCGCCGGCGCTTGTTGTCGGGCCACTGCCTGTACGGATGATGAAGAGAAAGAGGGTATTTATGCGTGGGCGTTATATAAATGGCAGTGCATGGTCCGAATTGAGGGGGAAGAAAATTGTAGTACTGGGTTAAAGATGATTTGAATTGTCAATGCCTGAAGAAATCCGTTACTATACTCACTAGATTCTTCTACGGAAATTTCTCTGATTATGATACTGCATAAAGTCAAATATGATGTCGTATTTTGCAAAAAAAATAATTATATTATTACACCTCTTTAATATACTGATGAGGGAAAATTGAATCTTGGGTCGTTCACTAGCCAAACCAGTGCAACCATTTCTAATTCAAGAAAACTCAATAGATGAATATTCTAACCCTATGAAGGAATTACTGTCTATCACAATTGTTGGATTTAAATTTCCAATTAATAAAAAGATTAAATTTATTTAATACCAGTGAAATTTCATTTCTTTATTACTCAGTGTTTCGAAATATCCAGTAACACGATGCCTTTTGCCGGTCGAGCTATTGTGTCAATCGTTTGTTTAAATTTTTCAGACAGACTAAAACATTCCACTCCAGTTTCGCGTCACTTTCGGTTAACGGCGGAACTTGCCGGTGAAAAGAAGTAGTTTGAAAGTGTACCCGCGCGCGCCAGTCACATTTTCCTAAAACCCATTGCCCCGTGTATTCGCTTTACGTTTGCGCGAATTTGCCGAGCATAAAAAGAACATATCCGACCTCGGTATATGGCGGTGAAACTACATTCTATTCCTGCATATTGATCCCAAAAAGCTGGTGGTCTGCTTTTGAGAATTTTTAAATTTCAAGGTGTCAAGAAGGTAAGAAAGGAAATAAGCGAAACATTCGCAGAATTGTTGATGCGCGCCGGGTTTTAAGAAACGCTCAAATTTTCGTGGATTTTACTTTAAAATTATGATCTGCGAAGAGTTTGAAATGCAAGTTGGACGTAACGCGCTTCAAAGAAAACATTCCAAAACTTTGATATATCTGGCAGACTATGAAGAGTATTTTCTGAAAATTCTTAATTATTTTTAATATCGAAAATTCTAACGACTAAAAGAAATATTCGAAATATTTTAAAGAAAATTCGAGTAAACAATTTGACAACGACTACTCCAGCTGCTTCGTTCAGTTGAAAGTTAAGCTGACGAGGGAGGGAATGAAGCGATTAACTCTGATATCTCCGGAGGGCCGTTCCAGCGCCTTGATAACGCAGTTACACAAGCGCCAAATACTATTTTAGAGGCTAGAGTGAGAAAATGTTTATGAGGCAACTTACCTTGATGCGACACTTGAGACGCGCGCCGTGAAAGTTGGCGCGAAACTCTCTCTCCCTCTCTCAAGTGCTGACCAGCGCGCCGGAGGCACAGGCAGTTCTTCTACGTCGGCGTCGCCTCAGTGAGTTGCCAAGAAGTAGTCATTTTGCGATTTCATCTAGGAGGAGGGCAAGTCGAGTTTTACGGCCATAAATTCAAGTGGCGTGCGTGCAGCCGGTAATCTGGAAAATATTGAAAAATTTATGGACGCCTTATCGTAATGAAGTCGCTTGAGCGTTTTTCCGCTCAACGTTCAATAATGCCTATCTATCGGCTTTTAAAGGGCATGCATATATATATATATATATATATCTCCACCTTATTAAACACGCTCGTCGAGTGACACGTCACGTTCGTAAAATTACGTCTTGTAATTTGATTCGACAATAAACAAGTGCGCGCGAGTTTGAGGGAAAAAAATTGTTAAGTATTTTCTAACAGCTGTTCCAAACAACTTTCAAAATTATTAGTATATGAACTGCCTGTTCGCAGCCAGTTTACAGGGAAACCACTACAAACTTGTTGCAACGAGAGCGCAGATGCGATGAAAATTTCGTCGCCGGTGCGGGACATTTTCGCGTTAGCTCGTACCCGCAAGCGACTCATCGTCGCGCTCGCTTCTACCTGTGAGGATAGCACCATCCGTGCGAGATGTTGTTAAACAGTTACCGCTGCGCGTGAATTATTATTAGGACTTTTCGCTTTCACCGACTCTGCCTTTCTATGTATATTGAGTCAACGAGATGTGATGATTTCGGTTGTGCGTATATATCGTTACGGATATTTACGTCGCGAAACGCGGGGATGGAACTGAGCAGTTAGAAAGTTTAATAATGCAATGTTTTTCTCGGTACCGAACAATTGCTTCGAAATTGTAATTCAAAATTATGAGGTAGATTATTATCTTTATTTAATAGCACAATAATTATTTTTTTAAGCTCTATTTAAAGAAAATGTATAATCAGTGTTTCAAGACGATTTAACAGTAGGAAGGTGTGAAATTGGTATAGGTATATTAGATGGATGAACAAAATTAATAATCTATTTTAGAATTCTTGAAATACATTCATTCGGAGTCTTCTTCGGAGTGAGGAAAGTGAACTAAATGAACGTGAAAAGTAAAATAAGTAGAAAAGTCAAGATTTCGTCTGACTTTCAGTAGTAAAAATGAAGAAAGATCGCTTTTTAAATATTTTTTTTTATTTCAAGTACATTTTTTGTTTCGATGCGTGAACTTATATAGACTCATCATATTAATATTCGTGTTAGCCTATAAACATTTTAGATAGCCGTAACTTAGTAAATCCCTTATTTTCGAAAATCACATTTGGATCCTGCATCAAAATATAGTTTAAAAAAACGTACACCTGTAAATCGAAAAATCAGAGAGGCGCAAGATTAGTTTTATACACACACGTGTCTGATATAAAATCACTGATTCAAAAAGCAAACAGTGTAGAAAGGTCTACAAAAGTAAATGAAATTTAAATCCTATAAAGAGATTTTGAACGAAAAACGAGGGCATCTCGTCATGCATAAAAACGAAAAAAAAAAAAATTTTTAATTTGAACTTATCAAAGCTCCACATATGTACATATTTCGCCCAACTTCCTTAGTTTGACATTTACAAATTCATGATTACCTTCAAGTTAATTCACTCGGCAAAAACCTCGCGTGCTAATACCCGCACCTTAAACGCTCAATTCCCGAAAACTATTTCCGCAGCGCGCCTGCAATGCATACCAATACTCGCCCAAAAACCGATCAGCGCGCGGCTCTCCCGCTCCTC
Source organism: Torymus sinensis (assembly GCA_030522985.1). Taxonomy (NCBI): domain Eukaryota; kingdom Metazoa; phylum Arthropoda; class Insecta; order Hymenoptera; family Torymidae; genus Torymus; species Torymus sinensis. The sequence goes on from JAPYZP010002350.1 coordinate 10,353, forward strand.
CCCTCCAATCGCGCCCCACCCAGCGCTCGAATCAAAACGATCGGGCGCAGCAGCTCGAGGGCCTCGGGAAGAAGACACGCGCCCGCGGCGTAATTGGTAATTCCATTTCGCGGATGAAATTGTCATCGATACGCGGCACGAATCGATTCGGCATCCTATATATATGTGCCGCGTGCGCTTGTTGCTGCCACGATGCGTATAGTCTGATGATATATATAACCTGCGCCCTCCTCTCGAATCCGTTAAAGTGATCGACTGGGTGTAAGCCGGGCTGTGTGGCGGGCGCGCCAGCCGGGAAAAAATCGAGTGGGTGGTATTGAAATGCCTGCGGTTCTAGGTCACCGAGTAATCAATGGAAAGTCTTTTTTTTATAATTTATTTCATTTCGTTTATATAAGTACAATTATATGTATAATTACTTGACGGTTAGGTAATTGAATTACTATAGAAAACATAAAATGGCAAATCTCCTGCACAAGTACAATGACGCAACGATATTGACCCAATTTTTTTCCTCCAAAATGAAATATTAAAATGCCTGCATTAAAATTATGAATAAGAGACGTGAATTTAAAGCCGTGTAATAGTTACTAAACTGCATTTTTACTAGAATTATTTAGAATTTTCAAAAGAATTAGTTGTACAATACTTAACAATGTACATGAACAACGGCGGTGAAAGGTTCATGCGATGTCAGCAGCAAAGAAAAAAAAATTGCGTTCTTATTTTTAAAACTTTATTCAACTTTTTACAGTAGAGTGAATTTTGGTTATATCTATAGAAAAGAGCAGACCGAGCTATATATTTATACCTATATATCAAATGCCAAGAAGTAAATTATTTGACGACGCATCTCATAATCATCGCGTAAACTCGGCAGCGCGCGCCAAGTATTAGTCCCTTCCCCCTGCGCGAATAATGAACCCAGGGAAAATTTCATTTCGAAAAATTTATAGCCCTCACTAAATTCTCCACTCGGCGGCCGCTTCGTTCGCGCAAAAAGAGACAGACACACATAATCGCGCACATTAGTCACGCGCGCTAATAATAACCGCGCTGTCGCGCTCACCCATCACCATCGTTGTTATCGTGTACTCCGCAATCATCGCGACGAAATCATTTATCCCACGCTCTTCGCCGCCGATGTCCATATAACGAGGCTAACATGCGGTTTTAAGCGAACAGGCTGCGAACGCGACATCAGCTGCGGTTGACGTTTTTTACGATTCCGGCAAACGAGGACTGCTACCACTGGCACTGACGTCACACGCGCTATAGCCGCGCGTAATTATATGCGGCTAAATGCCGCTGGCCCGCGCCGCGAGTGTTCAAAATTAAATAGGATGGCTGGCTGTTTAGTCGGCGCTTCCGGAAAGTGTATAATTGCGTATGTAATTACCGGTTGTAAATGTACATTTTTTAGTGGCAATGGGATTGGCGTTGCATAAGTAAGAGAATTGTGACAGTAGATACACTCATGACGAGACACCGAGCTTAATAAACCATGGTTGTAGCGTATAAGTCTATATGTATAATGGACGATTACAATTGTTACAAGAGAGCAGAATATTTACGCTTTATATGGTCGTTAAACAAATTAAAAATGGAAACAGTTTGCTACACAACAACGTGTATTTGCAAACTTTTCATCACATTAGGTACATTTATTACATGTATATAGCATTTGAAATAGTGTCGGTAAGATTATCGTGAGAATATTTAGATCCCATTTTAAAGAGTCTAGAACCGGGGATATTTTATGGAGAAAGAGCCCGAAGACAAATACTGCTCTAAGCCTTTTTAATAACATTATTTCATTCTCACCGAATTCCTGTGACAACTATACCTTATAAGATACTGTAAGGGTTGGAATTTCATAGTAAATGTATGTAACAGCGTTGAATAAATATGCGGCACATACCGACAACTTAGCAAAGAAGAATAACTAACTTGTAATGCACTTGACATAGCAGATCACATAACGTTAGCTATACAGTTAGAAGTAGGAGTCTACAGATAGTAAGAGTCTTGTTCGTCATATATATTTTCACGCTTATTATTAAATTCGTATTCCACGTAATACTTATATAGCTACCATTATAATGCTTTGAATGGACGAAAATTCATTTTAATATCGTTAGACATTACCCAACAATTTATAAAATCTATTATCTCTGGATTTTCTAATTACAAAATATATCTAAAAGTAGCTTAGTATTAATATCAACTTGAATTAATTATCAGGGCCATAATCAAACCAACCTAAACCCTTTCAAAGCTAGCTAAAAATTTCATTGAAATTGTTATTACACTGCGGTATCCGCGAAACCCGGATAATCGGTATATAGTTCAGTTCAAAGCTCATAATTTACCAGTCGCATGTGTATTTTGCGAACTGCGTATCCCTCTTTATATGACGAGTTGATTGTGGTATTTCGTTTGTTCGACCGAGAGACGGAGAGAGAGAGAATGAATTTCAGATTTCGGGAGTCTACATTTCCGTTTCGGAAACCCCTCATTTCCTATTTTTGAATGATACCACTACTAGGTAGAGTTTGAAGTTTGATAGAATTCAAGATAGAATTGCAAAAGAAATGAAAAATTCTATTTTGGGAATTGATAGAGTAAAATAAACTATTCAATCTTCCATTAGAATGTCAGAAATTATACAATTCTTTTAAAACTAACGAAGTTTTTATTAATAAATTAAATCTGGGAAATGTAATTATAACATTGAATACATTCAAAAATCTCGGGGGGGGGGGGGGGGTATTCTTTAAGAATGGTCAAAAAACAAATTAGAAAGCATATGATGGAAGGATAAATTTTCTGAATGTTTAAAAACGTATAATAATATCTATATGAAAAATCGAAAAAATTCGAAAGTAAATCCTTTTACGTTCTGAATAGATCCTGTTCGGAATGTTATACATATCAAGCATTTAAAAACGTTAAAACGGCAGCACATAATATGCCTTTAACTTTACATGACAGTGCGACCATTCTCATGGAAACTTGAGCTCCAATTTATCAACAATCAATTTCCGCATTATTTGTCAACTACCTGAAATAAAGTAGATTAATCCTTCGGGCCTGCGGCAATTTCCGTCGCTCGCCGAACAATCTCATAAGTCTGCGCGTTTTCTAATGCCCTAAGCCAATTACTCTTCTAATAAATGAATTTTTCTCCCGGACCGTGCGGCGTCGCCGCTGCAATTGCAGCTCGTCAAACAATTGAATTACGAGGGAATCCCGAGTCAAGACGTCGGCTCTCTCCTTCTCCTTTCTCTCGTTTTCTTCTTTTCATTTTTTTTTTGCAAACGCGGAGCAGCATCACTTGAAAAAGCTCTCTTTCCGGGCGCGCGCGACCGCCCGCAGTAAGTATTTTCTTGCGGCCACCGGTGACGACGAATTACGACAGAGCGAGAGAGTTAGCCGGTATTACGCTGTCAATAAGCCGGAATCATGGAAGATTCGTCTCTATTATTTTCATTGCTGCGATATTATGCGCGTGCAAAGCGCGCGATTCGTTTGAATCACCGCGGTTAGGTTGTAATGAGAATGTAATTCGTTCGAAAGAAAAGACGATGATGAAAAGTTTCGAACGCGTAATTTTGATCCGGATGGTTGTTACCTCGTTGTTACTATAATTACGCTATTACTCTAGCGTACACTGGCTTTGTCGATAGCAATAATCTATAGGAGTAAACAACAGTATCAGAAATCATCAGTATCAATCGTGTTCCTAACTATTATTACCCATATCAAGAATGTCAGTTTTGAATTTCATTTAGACGTCAACGAATACACAGAGTGCAACAGTAGTTTCCCAAGAAAATCAAAAAGTAATGCATTCAAATTGGCCTGCATTGAGATATAATGGAAAGGCATGGAAAAGAACCTCCTCGCAACATCGACGCATCCTCGCCTCACGCCTCATGAATTTCATTCCGATAAAATCGCCATTCTCGCGGCATGCAAAATCGCATCCCTTAGACACACATACAGTACCAGCAGCGATGAAATGAACCGAACAGAAGCCGCCCCCTTTTCCGGGCGGGAGAAGAAAAAAACAAATGCCATCTCCGCGTCGAAGGCAAAAACTCTGGAGCGTCGGGGGTAAAATAATCTTCGACCTTCGACACGCGTTGTCCTCGACTATATAAATGCGAGCAGCCTCTGCCGGCTGACTGCATCCGGGCCGCTACTACTACTACTACTATACTAGTATCTACTGTAACTTTTGGCGTGCGCGAGGTAGCGATCGATCGAGCGCCGGCGCGCCGCGACACGAGCGAGCTCTCGGCCACTCTGCGCTAACTGCGATCACTCGATTAAGTATTTCCCCAGAGTCTCTCTCCGGTAATGTCCCAGTCGAGTGGGCGGACGGGGAGAGAAAGGGGGTCGAGCGCGCGATGTCCGACGAGACGACGTCATTGTTGCGCGCGACGATTATTGCGCGGAGAGATTTCGGATGCTGTCCGCCAGCTGCGTGATCAATCGAACGGTATGTTTTATTGATGCGTTGTCATTTTTTTTCTTTCTTTCTTTCTTTCTCTTAGCGTGTGTTTTGCAAACTATGAATTATGCTTGATAATAATATATTTTCTTCCTTTTTGGTTATTGAGTCACATTGCTGACCTTCCAGTTTAATTATTTTTCACTAACCGTCCACTGTCGTGTCGCGGCAACTTTTCTAAAGTAATTGCAAAATTGTGAAATATCGATGCAAGTACTGGATATGTCTCGCCGATATAGATTGAAACCTTTTAAGAAAGTTTTTAATTAATTTTGATATCCTCTGGTAGTAATTAAATTTGTCCTGAAAATTGCAAACGTCTAGTCATAAAACAATCGATACGTCGATAAAATATTAATTTGAAAGGATTACAAATACGGTGGCAATTTCATTTTGTAAAACAATTTCGTTGTAAGATAACGAAAATTTTAACATAATTAAATGCTTTGCAGCAATCAAATTTATGAACACTTTATCAGTATAGAATGCCAATATTAAACATTAAAATGCTGATTTTATAAACGGGATTCAAATTTGTTTAACCATTCAATAAAAAGTTTAATGATAAATTCGTTTTCATTTTAAATAAAGTGATACACTTTAATTTAATGACTTTGATCTGCATTTGTATTTATAATTGAAGCATTTTTATTTTCACATTTACTTGGAATTAATGCAGAAATATCAACACGTATAAATACTGTAAACATGAACAGTTTTAAATTCTTGCAACTGAAACTACAAAAACCAGCAGTCGCATTAATAAAACACCACGATTTACTTTTCTATACAAACCGCGCATACACATACACGGCGGATCGTAGTAATAACTCACATTTTTTACTCCAGTTGCCATTGAACCGGATACAGCTCGGGACAACTGCAAGCGATATGAAAATATTGTTGTGCACTGCAGGCGCGCGCGTTCGTTTAAAAAAATACTTTCACATATACAGGCGAGGAGATTCTCCTCTCCCATTCAGCGCAAAAAAAAGCGCGCGAAACGTAATATTCCGTCGCGTCGCTGAAATTAATTCAGCTCATCGTGTGTCTTTTTACCCAACGGCGAAAGGAACTTTCGTTTGTCTATGCAAATCTCGGGAGGGATGCGCGCAAAAGAGGGGTAAAAAGCACACGACTCTCTCTTTCTGCGTTAACGATGATTGCGCGCGTTATTGTCGGGCCCGCGACACGCGTGCAGTAGCAGCCGTCAGCCGGCGAACCAAAAATAATCTTCAAGCATATTTTTGTATGCCGCACGCGGCACGCTGCTTTTTGCACTTGTATCGGTTGGCGCTAGGGGACGCGTATTGAGGGAATTACGAATTTTATAAAGTAGGTCATGCTTTACATTTAATTTAATATTTTTAGTACTTCGTTAATTTTAGATTACGCCGAATAGTAGAAATGTATAATTTATAAGTGATGGAGAATTTGCTAAGTAAAAAAGGTCAGTTTTGTCATTCAAGAGTAATTGAGAAAAAACCTGTGGTCGATAATATTTATTTAAGTTTATTTGTTATTACTACTACGAATATTGTGTAAATTATCTTTCTATTTTTTTCAATCTACCAGCAAGATCACGAGCGCTTCGCGCGCTCATTTTTATTTGCTACATAATAATACTAATTTTAAATTTGCTAAATGATAAGTTTCAACTTCTTATATTTTAATTAATACTTATTATATTAATTCTTACATTTGAATTACGCAACTTTTACAATAGAACATAAACTCATCGCTGGCATTCGAAAATATACGAATAAGTAAATTACAAAGATTTTATTTACTTTTCACTTTTCCATCATCAAAATATGAAACACAGATCATTTCATATATAGGTTAGTTTCTCAACCATTCAGATGACAACTTAAGTAAAACGTTTACGTCTCTGCTACGACCAATCAAAGACTATTTTACAAACGGACTTAACCAACAGCGAAGGTTTTATTTCGGCTTCACATTTGTCATCATTCTTTTAAGAGAGGATTAAATGGTCGAATAATTTTGGAAAAATCGTTTCATCGGTAGATAGAAGTATGTAAGAAAAATGTCTAGTTTTTGGTATTCCTCTAGTAAAACTCGCTATTTCTGAGTCAAAAATAGAATCAATTTCTACCAGGGTAATTCCGCCAATTTAAATTTAGAAATTTTTGACAAAACATTCATAGTCAGTGACCTAAAAACTAGTCTAATGAAAATTACTAACGAAATAAAATGAATTAAAAATAAGTGAAACAAATATTGAAAGCTCGTTTATTGGATTGATCGCTTGAAGATATAAACAAATCCGTCAATAATTCTTGTTGAAATAGGTTACAAACTAAGATTGTCACTTTTTCAAGATGATCGAATTACGTTATCGATTTCAGGACAAAGAGTATTCATTTGTTGTAAAAGATCAACTATAGGGTGACTTCCCCAGTAGTTGAACAGACACCAGTAAATGAACAATTTTTAATAAAAATCGTTGATAAAATACATTGTTAATGTTTCTGACCTCATGAAGCACCTTCCCTCAATTTCAGAACATTGAAAAAAGCCATTTTTTGACGGTTTAATATTATAAAAGCATTTTTTGACATAGCATGTGTAAAATTCGATTTTACATACTGTTTTCCGTGTGTAAAATGCATTTTTACACTAGTATGCATAAAAATGCATGCACGCGGCAAACAGTGGATAAAATTGAATTTTACGCATACCATGTATAAAATGCATTTTATTTAAGCGATTAAAAATATCACGTGACCCGTTCATTCACTGACATTAAACGTTTATTTACTAGTGAAGTCATCCTATGTACACTTAATAAAATGTAAAGTTGAATGTTATACATATATTTAATTAATTTTATATCTGATCATATATTGTATATTTTCATTAATATTGATTGAAAATTTTCGTGGCGCATTAATTACCGTTATATTTAATGTTAAAATTAATTAAAGTGTACGTTTGTAACTAATGAGTTATAATTATAACGATGAAAAAGAGCACGGAGCCCAACATCGAGGCCAAGTTATCCTTCCCATACATAATACCAATTTCATAAATTGACAAACAGAGCGAGCGCGTAAATATCAGGCATGCGTCTGCTCTGATAAGAGCAGCGATGGTAACGCAAAAAGACTACCCTCGTATAAACGGCCCATTGGAACGAGTCGATAATTAATTGCCATCCAACGCCCGTTCATTATCGCGACGATAGCTCCGCGTCCGAGAGGCGAAAAAGCGCGAAGCTTTAATTGACGCTTTTCGCGCACCGCCAGTCTATCGCACGCGCTGTACAATTTCTTTCGCACTGTCACACTGTTTAGTGCGATATTTACAAGTTTTTTCATTCAGGATTTACGTTGCTTTGGAGTTTTTTCAGATGTGCTTCATTGCTAAGGGTCTGTTTTTTGTTTCGAAGAAATATTTTGTTTGGGAAGGTTGCAATAATGACGCTGGGTTAATTGTGACGCAATAGTATATTGATTTTCTTTCAATCAGAGTGAATGGGACGGTGAACTGAACAAATAATTGGTTACAATATGCAGTCGAACATTTCCATACTATTCAACATTAATACAAAAACCAATAAACAGTAAAATTAAATAGTGAATAAGGTTTATACCAATTTTTCCGAGTATTTCGGTTCTGTAAATACTGAAAATAATGTCAGCCTGTGGAAAATAAGAACAGAAAAAAACAATTATAACAGCATGTATTCTATAATTAACATCCAAATAAACAATGATTCCATATTTCTATATGGATAGGCGATACTTTTTGTACAAATATCTTAACCTTCAATAAGATAGTTGATAAAAAATCAACTATAAGATATTAATGATTAATACACTTTTAAGTCTCGGTGCATCGTATTACATCGTATTATTTTTAGTATTCTTATGGTTATGTATGCACACATGCAGAATCGTATCAAATGAATATTTAAAAAAATGTGTCGATTCCTTCAAAAGTTATAAGGGTTTAAAGGAATCGACATTTTTTTAATTTTCAAAAAGGGAATGAAAGCTCTTTCATTCTAGTTTCAATTTCTTTGTTGAAACTAGAAACTTTATTGCCATTTTTTTTAAAGGTTATAGCGCCCCTTACGGTTAATAGAAGCGATTATAGGGACAAAACCAGCGTTAATTTTACTTTCCGGCTACGCTCACAGTCTATGACTGTTAGACACTAGCGACTCATTCAGAATTGTTCGTAAACGCAAACCAAAAAATCATTTTTGAAAAAGCAAATGATAAAGAAGAGCTTTTTTCGAAAGCGCTAATGACGGTTATGACGAAAAGTCATTTAATACGTATAAATTAAAGGAATGATTGCAAATACATATACTATCAGTAATAATGAAATGGCATATTTATTACTTATTATATAGATATTCATGGAAAATTTGCATTAATGATGATGGAATCTAGTTGCTAACAGTCATAGACAGTGAGCGTAACCGGAAAGTGGAATCAACGCTGGACAAAACGCTTACGGCTGTTATTGGCATGTAACGAAAATAATTTCTTACAAGTTTCTAGAAAACCTATGACATCACAATTTTTTTTTCATTCATTGTTACTTTTTTTTTATTTATTATAAAAAGTTATAACAATATTCTTAAATTATTCGAAACTCTACATCGGTTCTCAACTTAAAACTCAGGAAAAATGCAGAGTGCCCGCGACAGAACTTTCTTATACGCGCAAAGCCGAAATAGTACTTTTTTCCACGCGAAGCCGAGATAGGATTTTTTCTCTCTCATAGCCGACGATTTGTTCTATTTCAATATTTTATTTAGATACGTATCTTTGACTTATGGCAGTACCCATAAAAATAATATGAAAATGTTGATTACGAAAATATTACGATGTAACGTATATGCTTCAGCATTACTTTGATAAAGGATTCTAGAAAAGATTCATCTTTGGATATAACTGCTGCGGCTGCATTACGCTAATCAAACTGCTCTCTCCAACTTCCTCCTCTGTATGATACCTAAAAAACTGGCTTCACCTCGGCACCGAGCTCCGATATTTATGTTTTACAAACAAACCAGCGCGCGCCGCAATCCGACCCATCAGCCGCAAAAACACGCGCCGATGGCTTCTCTCGCCCATCTCTACACCGTCCAAACGAATCGCATTCCGTCGTAAAAATATTTACCCAGAGAGAGGGAGAGAGAGTGAGAGAGAAAGAAATAGAACAAAAATTCCATCTCCCTGGTGAATCGACCTTTTTTCAAAATTGCGTTATCCCAAGAGCGAAACCGGTCTCTGATCAAAGCTGCGGGGAGGGCCGGCACTGCCGATATGCTTTAATCAATCTGCTCCTGGCTCTCTCGAGAGCCTCGCTTTATGCATAGGAAGAGCGAGCGATAGAGGGAGAGAGAGTTGATTCTCCTCAAAGTGCCCAAAGATTCGCCCTTCCTTCACGTACGTTCCCTCCCACATCGTTTATGGCACGCGGGGAGGAGAGTAAAGGCCGAGGATCAGACACAGAGAGCCGCTGACACGCTTAATTTTGTCGAGTGAGCTTTTAGTGAATGTGTGTGCGGGCATATATGTATGTGTGTGTGTGCGGCTTGAGCAGATTGATTATCGAAGGGATTTTTCACTCGTTCCAAGTGGATTTGGGGTTGGGAGAGCTTTTAAACGGCCGTAGGACTCGAGTGCACGCAAAAAGTGGTACATCATTATTTTGTTCTCAAAGTTGTATAATCGGCTTGATATATTATGATACTCACGTTAAGTACCAAATCATTGATATTGATGATAAGAGGTGATATGAATTTGAAAGTGTTGATCTTTTTAATAAAAATGGAAATATTTACAAATTTGACCTACTTGAGTATGAAGATTGAATTTATAAAAATTTTTCTGCAGTTTCTCTACAGTATCACCATTAAAAAAGGTGAAAGCTAAAACTAGTTTAAAAAACTCACGTTCGCAATTCCTAATAGTAATTGTTGGATAGATGTAACTCATCGGTGTATTTATCGATGATAAAAAGATCTGAGAAGCTTTTTTACTAGACGACTCTGTATGTAAGGCTTAATGGAAATGTTCTTTTTAGGCTGGGGAATTTTGCAATTTAAGATTGCCCAATAGCTTTATATGAGAACCAAACATACTGTCAAAGTCATTATAACTATTTGTATTTAAAAACCAACAGCGCACACAACAACTTAGTGCAAACTCTCATAAAAGAACTTATGTTGCATCTTATTTATTTGCTTTTCTGGCACAATCCGCGACATCAGAAACACATTCAACTTTAAACAACAGGAATACCAACTGATTCATGAAAGGCTAGATTTGAAAGGCAGCTTTGACATTTATTTACTCGGTTAACTTAACGACTTGCTTCACTACATTTGTCCTGCACTCTCTCTCCCTACAGGACCTCGTCTCCGAAACCCATAAAAAGTCCATAAATAACCCCACTTATCGAACTTTCGCCATTCCTCTCCCTTATTTTTGACAAACCGTCCCGATTTCTGGGTTAATCTTGTGGGGGAAACAGCCCCTATATACTCCTCCCCCACTTCCCTCGCCGGATTCGTAAAATTCAGTACACACCAGTGCCGTCTCCGTGGAGGGAGATAAAGTCGACATGCGCCCTGCATCTCCTATATATACATATATACACGGGAAACCGATGCTCCGGCATTATTTTTCTCCGAGTTCCGGCGCAAATTGAATTCCTCCGACGACGCTCCATACCGAGTGTAAGAGGGACTGGATCGCTTCCAAGAGAAATAATCGTTCATAGACTGCTCAGAAAAGGCGCAGTAGCTATATGGTAGTGTACGTGCGCGTGTCGACTCGCTCGTTACACGGGCTTGCGGTCATTCGCCACTGCAGAGTTATTTCGTAAACTTTACAAATTATTCCTTCTTTTTTCATACATACCTATATCCTGGTTTTCTACTGTATCGTAAAATGCATTTTCATAAACCTGTCAACGACGCAGTTGAAATGCTCGTCTAGGTATACATGAAACCTCAAATTTATATACATGAATTTTAATAAAGAATACTAGTACCTACCGCATTGAATGTAAAAAAAAGAGCGGACGCGTAGATTGTATATAGAGTGGGGAAACGACAGCGTGCATTAGACTGTAGTCGCTTAACAACTTCCTTTCACAGATTTAAAGCATAATATACGCTCGTAAAATCCAGCTTCCTCGCGTGTACGAGTCGCGGCTATCCGAGTATGGAAACTTTAAGAGACTCATTCGATGGTTTCGCCCACACGCTTGCACGCGTACATAAAACGCAACAATGGTGTCTCAAAGCGTACCTGACCGTGCGTTGTAAAATCGAGAGTACGCTGCCCACAGTTCATTTATGTTTGCACATTCTGAAATAGTTCTTGGTATATGTAGCAAGGCTTTTAAAAAATCCGCTCAAGCTTTTCTCCAAAATATTCTATAATTATACTGTAAAAGTTTCTAGAAAATTCAATTTTGGAATTTCAACTTTTCACGTTTCAATTGACAAATTCAGAGCGATGAAAAATATTTCAACCATAATTCAGATCTCTCGTGCTGATACGCTATTATATAACTGTTTCGTAATCAGATACTTTGTTATATATGTCAAGAAAAATGAGTTCAATAATTGCATTATCTAACCTATACGAATATCTTTAAAGATTAATATTTCGTTCACAATATCGTGAGCTATACGTAAAACCCATGAAACTGTAAACCACCCCGGAGAACATGACAAAAAATTGTTAACAATCATCAAGAAGCAAAAAACCTTTCATTTTTCGTCCCCCTCCCGAAAATTCCACACCTCTTTTAATACCTTGGCTTATCCGGGCGCGCCTTTAATACAATCCCCAAATCAATCAAAGCTGCTTTTTCAGGCGCCGCACTTTCCCTTGCTCCGACGTTTAAAATTACAAGTCGATCCCCTCGCATACTTACACGCGCATCACGCACATAAACACACGTATACACAGGGTACAGCAGTATATAGCAACGGAGCGCCTGAAATATTCATCCGGTGCGAGCGAGCTGACCGCGTAAGCGAGCCAAGCGCGCGGGAGGATCGCCTCTCGAGAAACTGTGTCCATGAGATTCATCACCGACCTGTCGTCGCCGCCGGCCCGACGAGAAGAGGGTTGCCAAAGTGAGCGAGAGAGAGGGAGGGAGGGAGAAAGATGTTTCTCGGAGGCGGCGCCGTCGACAGCTTGCGCACAAGTGTGTGTGTGTGTGTGTGTATCTATGTGAGTGCCGGGTTTTTTATAGCCGGGAATTTCGCGGCTTTTGGCAGCGCGATTGCTCATGTCTGTTTCGGCGGAGTTTTTTTTCGAGACTGTTGTTTTTTAAGCGATTAGTGGACGATTCTTTGCATTTTTAAGAGGCCATTGAAACAACGAGGTTTGTAGATATATCTTATACTTAATTTGTACGGTGCATTTATAACAATTTATCATTCTAATATTGATTTTATTTAATAAATTTTCTTTTTTCATATCATAACGCTAATCTATTTTCAAAAACCATAATAATAATATTTTTCGTTAAATTGATAACATATATAGCAAATATCGTCGCCTGGGAGGTAAAAGTTTACAGCTTGGCTCGGCGCGTAAGACTGTTACAACTCGACTCGGCACGTAAGAAGGTTACAACTCGACTCGGCGCGTAAGAAGGTTACAACTCAGCCGCTTCGTTTTTTCTTTGACGTTTGAGTTGAGAACCGGTGTAGACATCCGAGAAATTCGATCTTTCATGCATAATATAATTATTTCCCAATATATCTTTTTCTAGAAAGTAAATTTGATAAATTTTTTTTCTCAATGTTGTATATTTAATACATTTTTCAAAGTAACCTTCTTATACTCGCCGAGCCGAATTGTAAACTTCTTACGCGCCGAGCCGAGTTGTAACTTTCTTACGCGCCGAGCCGAGTTGTAACTTTCTTACGCGCCGAGCCGAGTTGTAACTTTCTTACGCGCCGAGACGAGTTGTAACCTTCTTACTCGCCGAGCCGAGTTGTAACCGAGTTGTTGATCGATAAATAGATTTATTGGTTGCATATTTAAATTATAGTACGTACAGATTATAAATATGTATTGTTATACGTGTGCATACTATGCACAACGTGACGAGGCAGATCAGGCTGCACCGAGCAACATGAGGTCGACTCGGGGAAAGACGCGCACCGGCTTTGGTATAGCTCAGTAGTCAGAGCATTCGTTGCGAAAACGAAAGGTCCGGGGTTCGATTCCCCGCCGAGTCACGCCGTTGCCGTTTTTTTATCGAGTTGTCCTCCATTTATTTATTTAGTCGCGAGCATTCACTCGTAATAGTATTCTTCAGTAAATAATATTCAATTTTAAAACATTTTTGCTCACTTGACGGACAATATTTTAATTTTATTCAAAGAAATAAAAAAAATCAAACCATTTTAATCCAGATTTCATGCTGAGAATATTTTGTAATGATTTTCGAAAAGAAATAAGATTGGGGAAAACTATACAAAAACATTTTTTTGTCGCCGCAGGATGTAGTATTTTTGTTTATATTCGCAACATGTACTTAATGGATTGAACTGCATTCAGTGCCGCATCGAATTGCCTATAAACTTTTCACTTTTCGTGACTTTTGATCTTTTGAATAGCTCGGATAGGATTCTATAGTTGTACCGTATTGGAAATGCGGGACTGCCTCGGAACACTGAAAAAAAGAGCGTTCATGTAATACCCTATTTTTCGATCGAATAAATTCTAAATTTTCCTATTTTCCTCACTATAAACAGATCGCATCTAAAGTATACATCCAATTACTTTTATTAGGCAGGCTATGTACGAATACGAATTTTTCGTATTCATATGACTCGCAACTTTTTGGGACAATGCTGACGTTGTTTATTGCGACGTGATTGTCAACTGAAGTGAAATATTATTTGCGCGCGCGCGCGTGAGCGTGTTGTTGTACAAATATAAAATCGTAATCAATATGCTGACAACCGGAGATACAAATAATAGCAATCAACCGAGCTCTGCTATATACGTAGACAAGTGTAAAACAAATTTGTTTCTGCATTTGATTTATTGAAGAATTGACACGTAGATTTTATGTCGCCAAGATCGCTTTAACCTGAAAAATTGCTTGATGTACCTGTCAGCGAACAATTTTTCAAAATATGGACGAGGCACAAGCAAACGTTATCCAATAATGCAAACGTTATTGATCAAACTTGATTGTCATCCTACGTGCGTATAGGCTCAATAGAATTATAGTATAAGAAAAAAATAATTGCAAGAGTCAGATATGCTTAATTGATTATCAATGAACACGCTAATCATGATTACATGGCATGAATATCTGAATAGGCTAGGTTAATCATCGGAAATTATAGGTAAAAGGTCTTGATTACTTGTAAAAATATCTCTGACGAAAAATTTGCTCAAAACGAAACGTCCTTCTCACCGGGCCGCGGGCCGCGCGCCTTCACCTAATTAACAGCCCCCAGAAACTTTTGTAACGCAAACAAGCACACCAGGCGCAACCTTCGAAAGAAAACAGCCAGCCCGCCTCTCGACTAAGACCATAAACCAGCCAACTTGCTCCAAACGGAAGAATCCATTCCACACCCACGCTGCCCGAAAAGCCATCCCTTTTCCCCTCCCCTTCTCACTCGCTAGCTCGCTCCTCTGGCTCTCGCAAACCGCGCGTGTGAAAGCGAAAAAGAACTCGCGAGATCGATTCCCGTGGGTTCGCTGCGATTTCGGCTGATCCGGAAAACGCTAAGTTTGCATAGGTGATGCGTGCGTCTACATACGCATGCGAGTGTACGTGCAGTAACTTTGGCGCATTCGCGGCGCGCAACTCAGTCATGAGCGTCCAATAGACGAATGCGCAGCCGCTGCACTTTTGGAGCTTCGTGGTTGCGATGCGGTGATGGCTTGTTGGAGAATTCGAGAGATAGAGAGTCAGAAGTGAGAGACCGAAGTGCAAGGTGCCGCTCACGATGATATTATGCTATTTGAAAGCATTTTCATAGATTGGTCGATTTTCAACTTTTACATGTAGAAACGAATTTATTTAATAATATTCTATTCTCCGGATTTATTTTTTCAAGTTCATCATGAGTATGATTCTTTGATAAGAACCGATTTAAAAATAAGCGAAATAATGAATATCTTTATTTGCCTATATTCTAGCTAGGGATTTGTACTCGTGAATTAATTAAAATAAAATAGAGAACGTAAAATATCTCTTACCTGGTAAATAGTACCCATACAATCTGTTTCAATGGAAATAAATAATTTGCTTAAGAAATTCTACTAATAAGTATAGTTTTTAAAACAACTAAAATGAAAATGATTAAGTTAAAGAATGATATCCAAGCAAATACTATAAGTCATGTATTTAAAAAAAATACAAAAAAGGCTTGATATTACTTTATTAAGAGTTATCTTATTACTTTTTTATTAAATGAAAGAACATATTTTTACAAAGTACAGTAACTCAAAAAAATGTGGGCTCGTACATATTTTCTCGGACCCACTTTATGGAAACGCTCATTTAGACAAACAAGTCGGTAAAAAGTATGAAAAATGTGGCTTATAAATTATTGCCGAATCATTTTAACTTTAAAAAAAAAAAAAGAAAACCATTAACTACACGTCATAACGAAGCATAGTGAAAACAATATTTATACATTGTGGCTTCGTGTGAAGTCAATATCACTTCTAGATCGTTCTTAATTTTTTTCTTCATAGTTTTTTCTTCGACGTACTTTTGATCTAACAACTTTAACACTTTTTTCTAAACATGCGGACACAAACATAAAAAAAAATCCACTTAAGATGACCGAATTACCATTTATAAAAAGGACTGCATCTACCTTTGATAAAAGTATACTTAATTCAAATTTTTTAATTCTTTATAAATATTAAACAAAAATAATTAAACATACAAAAAATCAATAATTCTACTAACTACACTGTCAGAAAACTTCCTTAGATTATACTATTTTTTTTTTTTACTGACAGTGTATCATTATGCCTTCGAACATTTTTTCTTTAATATATGTAACAAGAGAAGTCCATTTTGCAGATCACGTACACAGCATCCCCCAGTAACGATGCATGCCCCTGTACTTCGCAAAATATCCAAAACACGTAGCTGATTATCATAAAATATCATACTCAAAGATTTTAGGGGTCACTGATTATGAAGTCAAAATGATAACATTCAAATTGGCTTATCCAACGTAGCTAAAGGCGGAATCAAGAATATATGATGAGCTCATGTTTAGTAAATTTATATGTAGCTAACGTACATGTCAACCAGAGCTTGTAGTCAACAATTATAAACTTATAGTTAATATGATATACGAAGCGTCATAAATTAAATTGGAGCAGACGATTTTGTCAGTAAAAGAAAAAAGATACACAACAAACTCTGATTAAATTCATTATTGAAAAATCGTGTTGGAATATTAAAAAGAAACCTTGATCTTTATACCGCGACAGCACGATTACCACTAAAAAAGTTCGTCCGCGTTAATTATACAAGAGAGTTAATTTAAGCAGACCTGAAAGTTATTGGAAAAGTTTTTTATCGAGAACAGGTGTTTCAGAGCAACTTCATTTTCAAGTCCCGGCAGCATCATCAATACATTTCAAAATTGAACGCCTTTCGCGTCTTTTTATACTGAAGCGCAAAAAATCTCAAATTACGAAATCAATGATTGAAGACCTTACGCGCTGTACGTACATGCAGGATGTTAATGCTGCTTCATTAGCTTATAAAAGAAGTGAACTCTGTAATTTTGTTTTGAATTAATAACTGAACAATTTCTAATTTATGTAGTGTTTATTGAAATTTTAGTTCACCTAATGAAATTGCTGGCGTGCGTAACAGCTTTGGTATTATCAAAGTCACAATTTTCATTAATCTGTCGAGCTGACAGATTGCGAGTATATAATGCGTTTTACTGTCGGTGTACAGTTTCTTGTAAATCCACGTATCATCATCGCACTAATTAATTTTGCCCCGACAAAATAACTATAATAACGCAAGCTATTAAATAGTGGTTTGAAATATATGAAAATTATAGGGACAAAAAATTCAAAACGAATAGTAAGTTGGAGGAAGTAATATTGGCAATATATAAGTCAATCGTATCACTTCGACATCCTCGTGAAATAAAATTAAATATATCTTCGATCTCTGAATATTCAGCACAATAAAAATCCCGGGCTAGAGAAGCGAAGGGCAATCCCTAAATCGAATTATCATAAATTGCAGCGAGAGAGAAAGAGAAGTAAGCGTCATTCGAGTACAGGCCGTGCATAAGTAATATTCTCAATTCTCTCCTGCTCTTCTCCTCGAGGGCAATAAAAAGTCAAGATTTCCCCGCTTGATAGACGCAATAAAAGCCTCCAGCCCTCCACGCTTACGCGCAGCGAGGAGATACACACACACACACCCACACCCCTATCGAGCGAGTTTTATTTCAATGCGCGAAAAATCGACGCCGGACATTTACGTATACGGGTGCCGGACAGCGTACATATATATAATGAGGCCCAGAGAAACGTTACAGGCGGAAGAAATATGAAGCGAATTACTCGCGGGAGACGAAGAGCCGCGTAAAAATTGCATCCACGCGAGAGCTGTTTGCAGATGTGTGTGGCTGCTGGCTGTTTGGAAAAAAGGACGGATTTAATGGGCAGTATAAGGAAGTTTTATAAGGCCATTTTGCGGCCGTGCCGAGGAGGATTGTGTAACTGATTTAGTGCGCCAGCCTTTTATAAAACATTGCACAAATATATGGGGCGAAGATATTTCAGTTCAGTGAGATAGCGTACGCTGGTCAATTATAGCAAGTGAAATAGATACTGTGCAATTAAGGCTATAGGGGTAAGTGAACAATTATTCTTAAATGCATAAAACTAGTACGCAAAAGCGTGTTAAGGTCGATAATTATAAAGCATATGAGGAATTCTACGAGAAATCCCCTGATTTAACGGCATTATCAATTTATCTTATGGAAATTTAACGTGAAAAAAAAGGACAAAAAGCAACCACCGATGATTAACGAATATTAAGCTTACAAATACGCAAATAAATTTTGCAAGAGCTTTTATTTAAGATAAGGTCTCTAATCTTCTGTAAGATAATTTACAGAATTTTAAAAAATTCGACCATTTTTTTCTGATTTTTTGCGATTTAAAATACAGAGGCTTTTTAACGATTTTTAGGTTAAATAAAAGGTCTTTTCTTCTAATTTAGGAGCTTAATATTGGCTAATCATTGATATCTAGTTAAATTTCCATAATTGATGATGTGAGGTTATAATAGTGCCACAAGTCTGTCTTATATGACTTATAAAACGAGGAAAAAAATTGTTGCAGAAGTGTACCCCCACACCTTTTTTTTTGTGTTTTTGAAAATTTCTTGCATGATTTTTTTCATATACATTAACTTCAATATTATATAAGAAACTATTTGTTACCACTTGAACGAAATTTCAAATAAGAGTCAAGAAATCGATTCAATACTATCCATATAAGCGCTATTTTACATATCAGTTTAAAAATTAAAATTATCTTTTTCATAGTATAAGAGTTTTTGCATCATATTATTGTTCAGCTGCTGTTGAATTGTATGATGAAAATTAATAGAGCTTAATTTATCACCCCCCGTAATATTTGTCGAGACTATAACAAACTCTTTTCAAAAGCATCATCATTTTTAACCAGAAACGCATGAGCATAAATTCATGTTGCCACCTGAAAGCACGCGTATCCGAGTATGATAATATCTTTTATTTCTGCGAAAGGCTATGGTAAGGAAGGAGTTTATGATCTTTTTGCGACGTGATAAAGTGGCTTTTATATATGAAATGTTGTAACCATTAAAATACACCATATATAGTTTAAACGGAGATAAAAGATCGTACTTAAATTGTTTGGAAAACCTTTTCTTCTGCACTCATGTGATCCATATATTTTCTTCAAAGTAACGACTACGCTGGCAAAAACTAATGATAAAACACTTATCGGTTTTCGTTGTTCAGAGACAAACTGACATAAGTGACCGTACCGTTACGACACTTTAGCAGCTAGCGTAGTCACCCCCTCGGCCGATCACTGAGGTTAAGCAGCCTTCTGTGACGAACTCGTGTGATCGGTTAGGTGTTGACATTGCCTTCTTACAAACTGAGTGGAAGATGTGGATAAGTACAGTTTCGGT
>JAPYZP010002351.1:0-13659 GCA_030522985.1 Torymus sinensis
TAGTGCGCATGGTTCCTGAGTTCTCCGCAGAGAGGCAGCACTGCGGAACTTGCCTCACTTTTTTCCGGGGCGCTGGCAATCTCTCTATTCATCTCTGCTAGTACATAGTAAGGATGCCTTGTATCTCATGGACTCATCGGAAAATGGAAAATTTATGGTAAACATAAATGAAGCGATACTAATCGTGCGGCGAGCTAAAATTAGCCTAGGAGTATTGCTCGCTCATGCCAGTGCTCTAGCTAAGGCTACGGCAAAATACCTTATCACTAGGGTCGAGGTAAAGGCTTTCACTATGCACAGTGGTGTCATGGGGGAAACGATTGATAACGTTATTCTAGGGCAGTTACCCAAGAGAATCATCCTGGGGTTCGTGAAAAACAAAGCGTTTAACCGAAATTGTCAACTGAACCCCTTTAATTTCCAACACTTTAACCTAAATTTCTTATCGCTCTACGTGGATGGCGTATAGATACCAAGAAAACCGTTAGAACCACGCTTCACTGGCGATGGTAAATTGTAAGTTGATTCTTTCCACACTCTATTCACTGGCACAGGTATTCACTATCTCAATGAGGAAATCGACGTTAGTCGCGTTACTTATCCGACAGGCTATTGCCTGTTTGCACTCGATCTCACACCTGACTTATCCGCCCATGTTTCCTCTCACTGGAACCTCGATCGGGTTCTCTACGAATCGAAGTTAGTTTCGAGGAGGCAATAACCGAAACGGTCAACTGCATTATTTACGGTGAATTCGACAACGTACTAGAAGTAGATTCAAACCGTCAAATCATCACAGATTTTAACCGATAAGAGGAGAGGGAAGTGTTCAGTAGTGGGGAGAAGCGAATATAAGTCGATGAATCCCATTGTTGGCAGTATATTCGCCTTTTTGCCTCGTGACGAACAGATCTCTCTCATCATGGATTACATAATAGAAATTCAGGGTTTGAGAGACAAGGATAATAGATTTTTGCCCAAAGAGCTTGTCATTCTCTCTTTGCAAGGGAATGTCTATGGTCATTGGCTAATTATTTCACCGCACACATTCGACGAGCTGTCTAGGGAGGCTAATGCGACCAACGATTATGTTTCTTCGAAACTACTTGGCATACACTGGTTCGAGGTATCACCATATGTAAACTACAACACCACTTTTACAACATTGACAGAAACGCTGCTAAAATCTACGTGAGAGGCAGCGATACAACTTGATTTGTTTAATCCATGATGACACGCAACATAGTTGACATCGAAGACTACATCACTGACGGTTTCATCGATATACAGAGAAGATTCAAAAGTGAATAAGTATGTATCGCTTACGGCTGTATGGATAATCCGTATAAAAATAGAAGAAGCCGTATCAGATTCGGAGTCGGAAGCAGAGACGAAGTCGACGGCGCAAGCGGAACAGAATGCGAAACAGCCAAGGAAGCACACGAAGAACAAGATGAACGCGAATGAGATAGCGAGAGCGTTGGAGGGTCTGAAAGCGAAGATGATCGGAGTGTACGTGGCTGATCGGATTCAAAACGTGGTGATGCCAACAGCCGCCATTGTATGCAATACTGATGACCACACGATGCCAGGATCACACTGGGTAGCCATCTACATAGATAAAACAGATTTGGAACGTACTGTGACAGTTACGGGTTCCCACCTGTTTCAAGTCATCATCTCCAACGACTTCGAAGAAACTGCAAAAATTTCCGTTGGAATGTCAAGACACTTCAAAGTATCGACTCAATGTGCTGCGGTCAATACACCATCATGTTTTTGTATTACATTTGTCATGACATCGACCTTGATTATTTGTGTCGACGCTTTACACCTGATACAAGAAAGAATGATGCATTAATTATTAATTATTATAAAAAATGTTTAATAGATATAAGTATAAAAAATGTAAGAAAGCACTCACTTTTCCAAGCGAACGCTCTCATGGCTCAGGTATGTGTAATCAATCATGTACTCCTAGACTAAAATGTGTTCAATAAACAATATTTAACCGTCAAAAGAGTTTCCGTTTTTTTCAAGCTTTTCCTTTTTCAATGGTTTTTCTTCACCGAGATTTGTACGATACTCTAATCTATAATAACGGGTTTTTTCTGATCCCTCCAATAATAATAATTCCCAAAAAAGTGTGGGTTGGGGCTAGTTATAGGAGGCTAAACAGCGTCTATTTAATAAGCCTCTGTAAAGAAAGCCACTGGAAAGAAATAAAAGAAAAATTCTCGACGAATACACACTCTGCACCAGAATACAAGAAATTGAATTCATACTTTAATCAGTTTATAATAATTTATTTACTATGTATAAATATTGTGTAAGTTTTGCTAAATAAATTGTAATATGCGAAAATAATTTTTTTATTCATAACATCGTATATGCGCCATCCCATCCTCATTCCTCTCTCTCATAAAAAATCATAGGCACGTGGCGATAAGGAACGAAAATGACCCTCACCTGTCTTACCCGGAGCACGAAGGGAAGGGAGAGGGGGAAAATCAATATCGTCGGCCTCTTCACCATAGACGAGCGGCGGGGCGCTATACGGACCCAACTTACGTTATGCCAGTATACACGTCCGGCGCCGGCGAGGGCTAGCGGACAGGGGCGAGAGGAGGGGCAATGTCACGCTACATGGGGCTTCTTACAACTTATATATAAGGTTCCAACAAAAAGTATATAGAGTACCCTTATTTTTGCACTACCTTCTTATAAAAAACCATTTTTTTAACCTATATAAACGTCAAGGTCACTGAGAAGTAAAGTCCACTAAAATTTTTATGGATTTTCTCATGTACATGTACGCACGCATGCATACATGTACCGGTGCTTATACCGCAACGAGAGAGAGCCGGCGACTAAGTTCAAGCTTCCCTCTCTACCAAGCGCCGTAGCCATGCGCCGCGCTCGCCGCGGAGGCTATATTTCATTTTTCAAAAACGTTTTTTTTTACTATCACAAAGCTTCCTCTAGGAGAGAGTAAAACTAACTTGTCCAGTAGGTGGGAATATGCTATTTTGTTATATTTTAGTAACTTTATAATAAGTTGCCAGGAAGATTTTTGATCAATTGTACGTGTAGTTATAGCAGTTTTTCAATATTTATTTGTACCAAATTGAAGTTGTTAAGAACCTTCAGTTTCTACGCCACTGACCAGAAGTGAAGAAATTTTTAATTATAGTGAGATTTTTGTAAATTAACTTGATGAGACTTTCAGGGGGTTATTGTGATTTTAAAGTGGGTTCACTATTTGATTATTATTTCATAAATTACTAAAATATTATAATGTAAGTACACACGGATATGAAAGACAAATACCTTATGAACCGGAAAAAAGTATTGCGAAAAAAAATTGTTAATGGAACACGTAGATACGTTCAATAAGTAAAAAAGTTACTTTCACGATTTGCCAACTTTTTATTTTTCATTCGATTATAATGTTGAACGTCTCATTTTACTCCTTCAACATTTGTCTAGGACCTATCCAGGCTTATATTATGGAATTATTGATATATACAAAGCAATATGTAATTATTTACAGTTTAAGCACAATAACATTCAAGTTTAACTGTATTGTACTGTAAACAATTACATGTTGCTTTGTGCATAATAATTATTTCATTATATAAGCCTGGATGGGTCGTAGACAAATGTTTAAGGAGTAAAATGAGACATTAAACATTAAAATTGAATGAAAAATAAAAAGTTAGCAAATCGCAAAAGTAACCTTTTTACTTATTGAACATTTCGATTAACAATTTTTTATCGCAATACTTTTTCCGGATCAGAAAGTATTTGCCTTTCATACCCGTGTGTACTGACATTATAATATTTCAATAATTTATGACAAAAATTAAATAGTGAACCCACTTTAAAATCAAGATAACGCCCTTAAGTTATTTGAAATTAAAAGCTTCACCTGCCAAAATGCCCCAAATTATCATCAGTAAGATGCGACAAAAGGTTGAAAATTAACAAAATTGACAAGTGTCTACTTAAATATAGAAGACTCCTTAGACTTAGAATACAGACTTAGTTTTCAGGCGAAAAAAAATTCGATCTGTTACAGACTACCTGAATTTGAATTGAATCAGCCCGTTCTTCGTGTTAGAAACAATTTTAGGAACAAAACTTACGATTTACTAAAAGTGGGCCAAGTCTCCAGATCATGGATTCGGCTCAAACTTTGAAACTAAGAAGGTTCAAGTTGAACTTTATATTTTTTTTTAAATTGGAATGGGGCCTCTTCTTGTAACGGTACATATTTTAATTTAATGGTCTCAAATATTATTCCAAGAAAAAAGAAAAGATTTCTAGAGAATACGAGTTTGCATTTGTTTTTTATAGAATTGGAAAAACATGGATTTTTTTTTAAATTTATTATTTGTTATTTATGAAAGCTGAGCAACGAAAACGAACTGTTACACCCCTGAAGTTCGCTGTTTCACTTTTTGAATATTTTGTTGTTTCTCGTTGCTCAACTTTGAAGTTCAATAAATTCATAATATCTTGGAATTTAAAAAAATGCTAATGCAAAAAAGTCCATCTTTAAGTTTTTTTTTTTAAAATAAAGCTAAAAATATCGAGAACTTTAGTGTTTTAGGGCTAGGTTCTAATATTCGAACACCGAAAGTTTGGGCCGAATCCATGATCGGAAGGCCTGACCCTCTTCTAGTGAGATGAGTTATCAAAATCGGAAATTAAGAGCTACGGTAGCTCAATCTCCTAGTGTGTTGGACTTTGGACTCGCGATTTATTTTGCTTCATCGATTTAAGTGCTGCTCTTTGCTCAGTTCCTTGAAATTCACAATTTTCCCGTGGTTGTGCTTCGAAAGTGTCCATTAGCGTTGCAATGCAGAGCTTTAGATAATTTTAAGTATAAAGAAAAGAAAATATCGATAATTATGTTCCGATAACATGTTACGATAACAAAAAATTTTGATAGTGACCAAAGATGTTTATCGCTATAAGAATCATTAAAGATTAATAATTGTTAAAATATTTTTACTAATTTATTTGTAAAAGTATACCTTTCTAGTTTATCTACACATGCATCTTGATAATCATGAATCCATCGGACGCCGTTAAAATGACAAACTGCTCTCATATCTTCCGGAAGTTCTTCAGGTTCTGGCCATTGGAAATTGTCAATGATTGGAATAATGTTACATTGAGATTGTAATGCAGCAACAATTTCCTAGAAATGATTTATAAAATTTTATGAAGATAAAAGAAATAAAAACTTTTAATTATACTGTGATCTAAAATTTAAAGCTTATACATAGTAATAACACTCATGAGAAAAAAGGTTAAACTATCATATTAATCCCGACTTATTATTCGCACTACAATTATTTGAAAAGAAAAAAATATTCAATATTCAAAACGTGAAACTGATCCTGTTTAAGTTACTACGGAGTCGTTAATTACTTTCCTTGAAGGGTTATTGCCACAGTGGGTCATATTCCCAGAAGACGTTAATGCATATTTTACGTTTACAATCATTATTTAAATCTTCGGTAGCCCTTCTATTGACTTTTTAATTATGAAGGAAATTTATGTTTACAATCTTAATTATAATGTAGTAGCGATAATCCCTTGCTCGCTAATGTTCGTTTGAATTAAGTATGCTGTACAATTAATATTTTTGAAAGGAAATTAGAACATAAATTGTTTCCCACAATTGAAATGTTGAGATTATAACATTGTCTGTATGCGGCTGTGTGGCGTATAGGTATGCGTGTGTATGCGTAAGTTATACTGCTGATATTACTAGAAAAGTTATATTACTAACAAATGGATAGATATGTTAGGTTTAAATTTTGCAGGTATATAAAGTATATTCTGAAGATGTGCAAGTTGAATTTCAGAATTAATCGGATAATATTAAGTTGGTTAGAGGGACACTGGTAGTACCACGCTAATTTAGAGCAGGAGGCTCTACCACTAACTACCTCCGGAGGAGAAAGAACGCGTCCACAGTGGCTCTCCTGACCGACCATTTAGACGTCAAGCCAAGGGCCTGACGCAGATATGAGAAGAAAAGAGGACAACAGTTAGCGACCTTTTGCTTCGAGCCAACTACTATAGAGAGAGAAATCCAGTTCAAGCGTCTACCAAAGGAAGGTGCGATTGTTTCTACAGGATAACAGGAAAATGAAAGATAGCTAAGGAGAATATGAAGTAATAAATTCATAAAATAAAAGTTTAAGCCATGGTGTAAAACGTAAACCAGGGAACCAGTTGGCGACCTTTTATAATTTTCACTCACATGTAAGTGACGTCACGTTCTTTGAGAGTAGGTAAGACAAATAAACGCAATACCTAGACTAGCGCGAAACGTAAAAACGCCAGCCTTGATACTCAGACTAACGAGAAATGGAAATAGACCAGGCTCAGTACCTCGACCGGCACGTTTGTAAACATTGTATGTGCGCGTAAGGAGCCCAGAAAGTCTCCAAGCAAGAGATAGATAATTACAATCGATAGTACAATACACTAGTACAATCGATATTTCATAGAGTAGAATTTTAGTCTATCAGCATATACAAATATAATTAATCAGAATATAAATATTTCCTTCTCATGTAACTAAAACTTAAAAAATTTCTAACTCTTGAACGGTTAATAATTTTCTTCTAAAATTTGATGGCTGTGTTCTGGAGTTAATTTGGAAACGGTAAAAAAATTTTGAACAATTTTAAAGTTTTGACGGGAACAGTTGACCTGAAACTGTAATGTGGTGAAGTTATCGGATGGTAAGAATCTCCAGGGTACGCGAGGGGTACACCTACTATGTACAGGATGCTCGCCGATGTGGAATTACCTGTAGTCCCTGATCGCTGGTTGGCGCAAGCGTCGAGCAGATGCGCGCTTACCGCCTACTATAGAAAGCCTAAGCCACTTTCACTTGGAGCCGGCGCTTCAGACTGTCGCTGCTGCCAACTTTGGCTGGCGGAACTCCCGACTGCTACCTACGACTAGCCGTACCTGCTAAGTCGATGACTCCGGCACAACGCCGCTTGTCTAACCTAAGTAGCTTGTTTACTTACTCCCGCTACCGATGTTCTTTTAGCAGGTAGTTCCTAGAACTCGCTTCAGCTGCTGAAAAGTTTAGAGGGCGGTATTCGGAAAATCATGCATAGGTTAGGCGCGCTAAATAAGAATGCGTAACTCGACTGTTAAGATAAAATGAAGAAAGAGTTTCTTCATTCAATTTAGGTATAATCGAACTAACAAGGAGAGTGTCTAAACTGCGGAAACACTGCTGATAATTTCGTCTAATGGGCCCTTTTTCTTGACATATGGGCAATTTAATCTCAAATATCCTCTATTTCGTTAAAAAATGATGGCGCTTCCATTGAGTGACATATTGCAAAAATATATGATACGGAAACGACCAGAAAATATTATATAAGTAGACAGTAAAAGCTAAAATTGAAGCCCTGATTCGTTAAGAAATATTGATTTTTCAGAATGTTTCAAGTCATCAAAGATAGCGTAAGAAAATGGTTACAAATTTGTCTTCATTTTAAGCGATTAAATGGATCGTATGGTATTAGTCTCGTTTGAGCACCTATACTTAACTCAAAAACTACACGCATCTTGGTATCAAACTTTCACTCCTCTATACCCAATGAAGCTGTCGAATCGCTGTTTGTAAGACATAACGTTACGCTAAAATCTCAAATTACGCGCTTGAGAACAGGTTACACGCACTTACTCAGTCACAGAAGACAACTATTCATTGATCCAGCTGATGTAATAAATCTACCACCATCCTGTGAATTAGAACATGACAATGTTACGTATCACATATACTTCACTATCCAAAAACTTACCTGTTTCATCTGCAAAGAGGAAGGGCATTTCAAATATTGTAAAACCATATTAAACGTTGGCGATAATACTGCTATTATATCAACGGCTACAGAATTTTCGCAAACACCACTCTTATCACTTAACTTAAACCTGTCTTCTTCAGAAAAAAATAATACACCTCGCATGAATATTAATCCACCATCAGCAACTTCACCATATACCAGAAAGCGTCCTACTTCAAGCCTGTCTACAGTCAGCGATTCACCGGAAAACATTGTCTCCACTGCCCAGACTAACACAACTAACTTAGAAATCACGCAATTATCGCCCACAACAAAAAGCTTAACCTCTAAACAGCCGAAAAAAGCACAGAGCAGTAGAGCGTGATACACTCCGAAATCATCAAGCAACTACAACCAGCTAAAGAAATTTTCAAGGAAAGGAATGATCTATCCCCCGATTTCGATAAAATAGCTACATTCTTAGACCAATCCTTCGGCAAATCAGATCTGCAAGATGTTATTCAAGAACTCACCCTTTCCTCTACAGTGCTCGTTAATGAACTCACAAATTCGAAGCTTTATAGAACACAACAACCTAAAACATCGAATTTGCAGAATCGTTAGAAAGTTACATAAAAAAAGTTATGAAGCTGATTATAGCTGTGCAGATACTTCTGCTGAAGACTAACGTCATCTCCATTAATCTCTACAATGGCAACTAACCAAAACTACAAACTCGCAATAATGTATTTGAACACAAGGAGCATCCAGCTGAGAAGAAGAAATAGTGCGCATCTCACACAAAGTTTACGTTTTTGCATGCGTTGAAACTTGTCTTGTCTCAACGAAAACCTCTAATATTCCCGGCTTTAACTGTTATAGGAAAGATAGGACTCATTCCACTGGTAGAGGCATAATTCTATTAATTCGTAAAAATCTTGCATATGTAGAAATTGCAAACATTATTTCACCCGACTACTCTGTTCAACTACTTGGCATACAAATGACAAATACCATGCCCTCATTTTCTCTCTTCACTTGTTACAGAACTCCAGGTAAAATTCTTTCCTCGGACCAGTGGAATACTATCTTTTCTAATATCAACTCAGTATCGAACTTAGTATTAGTAGGCGATTTCAATTCACACAATACCGCGTGGAACTGTAATATAACAGATCAAAATGGTAAACATTTAATGGAATCGATACAAACCTGTAATCTATTTATGTACAATACCGATTTTACTCTCACATCAATAAAACTTCTGAATCTAATATGGATCTGATATGCTCGACCACTACCATTGCTGATAATCTATCTATTATTATATTAAAAAGCCAAAATGTCCGTCCGACCGGCTTCTACGCAGTAGTTCATTTGTATGTCAAGGTTTCAGTAAAGGGTTAAAAAAAGGGTAAAAAAGGGTTAAAAAAGGGGTTGAAAAAAGGGTAAAAATGGTTTGAAAAAAGGGTTAAAAAGGGTTAAAAAGGGTAGAAAGGGGGGTTGAAAAAAGGGTTGAAAAGATGGTAGAAAAAAACGGTTGAAAAAATGGGTTCGAAAAAAGTGTTATTATTATGACCAATTTTGGTGTATCATTGTTTATTTCAAAAAATTCCTCTCTGCGTGTATACAGAGTTGAAATATTGCTCGCATTAAAATTTTTTGATTTTTCTTTAAACAATGTATAGACTTAACATATACTTATAAGAAATACGTTTTAGGTATTATTTGCAATTTTACTATTTATGATCATTGTTTTGCAAACATACTTTGATATGATAAATTTATTGTATCTAATTTTTCTGCGCTACTTACACGTTATAATGTGTAGTTGCTGCAATTAATAGTACTAATTAAAATTAAGTTTTATTTCTCTTTTAATGACTAAAACATATAAAAAAATAGTTAGAAATTATAAAATATTTCTCCGTAGACTATATTTTTAGTAAAAATATTTGTCATTTTATTTATATTATTTCTTTAAAAAATCCGTTTTGTCCTTTTTATGTTCAGTGTATACTGAATCTTCAGTGAAGAATTTTTAAATTATTTTTCAAAGTTACTCTAGTTAATGCAACATACATTTGACCTCGTTATACATTAATCTCGTTCCATTACAGAGACCATCTTCCAAATTCAAATTTCTTAGTAAAATTATAATAGCACCTATCTTTAAAATTAGTTTACGTAGTGTAAGGCCGTTTGGAGTTACCGAATTGACAAATAATTCAATTGGAAAAGAGTTTTGCCAACATTCATTTTCATCATCTACAATAGTATCGATACTTAAATATTCTTTGCAGTCAGCATTTAGTCGATTTAATATTTTATTATTCATTTTAGGAACATTGTTATTTGTGGGGCATAAAATAACTTTATTTTTATCGATATGTCAAACGGATTAATTTCGGTTTCAAAAATTTCTGAAATTAAATCACCATTCAATAAAAAATTAGGTGGTATTTTTATAAGGCTATTAATTCTTTCTAATTTCGTAGAATCTTGTCCTTCTCCAACCTTTAAAATCCATTTCTTAAATAACATGTTATGGTTAGATATTCTCATATTCTTATGTATCTTTAAATAATGAAATTGAAGCCATATTTTACATCTTTTTACGTAAGATTCTACTATTTGAGCTGCACTACCATGGTGCACAATTGGTAATTTTGGCCTAAAGTCTCCAGAAACAATTATTACTTTACCACCAAATGGTTTTGTATTTTCACTGATAAGAATTTTTCCATCGGTCTTACAGTCTAATAAATTTAATTAATTAATGTTTGTTTTGTATTTTGACATGAATCTTTAAACAATCTATCATCTACAGTATCAAACGCATATTTGTTAGTCATAGAAATTTCATCCCAGATCAATACATCTATACTCTTAAGATAATTTGATCGTTCGTTTATATTATGGCGTAAGTTAAGGTGGCTTCACCGCGTTAATTGTGAAGATTAATAACATTTTTTACAATCGTTTGTTCACATGGTATAATGTAAAAAACGATATCATATAATAATATGATTTATAAAGTAACAAACAAAATTTTTTTCAACGAAATTTCGGTATTGCAAAAGTAGATATCGCCAATTAAAAAAACATTCAACTATCAATGATAATCTTTTATATTTTTGCTCCGATACAAAATTGGAAGGTCTTATTTGAAATTGCACAAGGAACAAAATAAGACCTTCCAATTTTGAATCGGATCAAAAATAAAAAAGATTATCATTCATAGTTTAACTTTTTTTACATGGCAATATCTACTGTTGCAATATTCAAATTTCTTTAAAAAAATTTTTTTTACTTAATAAATCATATTATTATGGGAGATAATTTTTTTCATTATACCATGTGAACAAAGGATTGTGAAAAAATGTTATTAATCTTTCCAATTAACGCGGTGAAGCCACCTTAAATGCAGTATGAGCCGTTTTTCCATTAATTAAAATATTAGCAGTAATACCAGTCCAAACAATTGCTAATTCATGATAATTTTTATTTTTTAAAAACATGATCAAAGTATTTAATAAAAATTACTCTTCCCAGTTCCACCAGGACCGTCAATAATACTGAGAAAAATGCGGCGCAGTAGCTACCCCTCAGGTGTACTGGAATCGTCAATTTACTGCGGTAGAATACATACTTCTCATCGGAGTAGGTGGTGCTCCCATAAGTGTTGCCACTACCCTTTAAGGAGCAGCACCTACTCCTTTAAGGAGCAGAAGCTTCTCCTTTTGCGAGTGTACTCGCAGCGTCAACTTGTCGGGAGCGCCATTTAACCTCCAAAAGGTCTTAGCGCTACTCCTCAAGAGTAGTGAGAGGCGCACTGGCTACACCGAATAACTGCAGTGGCTACTGCTTTTGAAGGTTAGGAGGAACGTCGAATTTTTCTCAGTGAAGAAATAGTTTTCTTTTCATTGTGGTCTGAAACCGCCTTTGTTGTCCCTCTATAAAAAAGAGATTGAAACGTTACGCTATATTGCGCGCGCATTTGATGACGTAGTGTCATGGCGTCGAATAAGACGGAGACAGAGATGGATTTCGCGCCAAAAAGAGTAAAAGCACGCGTAGCGCGCTCAACTTCTGGTTTCAGTAAATATTTTATGTTGACAATCGTTTAACGATTGACATCTTCCATGAGGTTCATCTTCATTAATAAGTATATGAGTACGTATGTCATCATCTATGTGATCGTTATATTTCATTAATTCATTAGAAATATCTGGTAATCCAAAATAGAATTGTATAGAAAAACGATGAAGTAATAATGTACTATTAATTAATACTTTTGGATTTTAAAAATATGATTTATAATTATCATATAGTTCTCGTGCATTTATAGGATTATGAAAGATCAAAATGAAACTAAAAATTTGACACTTGCTTGAAATATACATATTGTTCATCTTTAAGATGGATTGCTAATCTAAATATAACATGTGACTGTAATTTAAATTTATAAATCCGATACACTGAGTGGCGTGAGGAAAGAGGTATAAATAGCTAGTATAGATATTAAAATTAAAAACGAAACTTGGGGATCCGATCATTATCCTATTGATATCTATTTTAATGCAGCAATTCGGTTTATCATAAGAAATCGTTCAGGCTTTACTCGAAAAAAACAGATTGGGATTTAGTTGCAAATCTTATCTCTCACAAGTTCGTAAACAATTTTGTACGAGAGACTATGACAGTCTTTCACCTAGTAGTAAATATAACTTGTTTATTACCACCATAAAGGAAGCGATAAATTTAAATACCCCCAAAAGGAAGACCGTTAGTCTGGGCATGTACAGGAGCCCTGTATGTTGGTGAGACGAAGAGTGTAAAGAGATTAAAATAAAAAGAAAAATGCCTTTAAAGAATGGCAAAGATGTCTAGAATTAAATGATTTTATTAAATATAAACGACTTGTCACTCTATGCACAAAGACTTTTAAAGCAAAAAAAGGCTGGATACAAAGACTTTGCTCAATAAATCAATTTTAACTCAGAATATAAATATGTTTAGAAAAAACTTAAAATATTAAAAAACAAATGGGTTAATGTAGACTCTTCGCATACCCCTGAACATTTACAAACCGACAATCAAATCCTAGCTCTCAAAAAAATTTGTCCTCCGTGGGTTCCGAACAATCCGAAGTCTATTTGTCAGTGTAGTCGCAATGAATTTTTAGAATCTGAATTTAACCTAACCGAATTTAACGTGGCGCTCAATACCCGATAACCAAATTCGTTTTCCGGCCTAGATGGCATTAACTACCGAATAATTAAAAATTGACCTATACAATATAAGCTCTTACTGATAGACATATTGAAATGTATTGTACGAGTGACTTTCCTAGTGATTGGAAGTACTCGTATGTGCAACTCATTCTCAAAACCGACGGAAAAAGCTATCGACCTATTGCATTAACTTGAGCCTTCAGCAAAATATTTGAGGCAGTGCTAAAATATAAAATTGAATGGTGGATTGAAAAACAAAACATTTTGCCCACCAGTCAAAGTGGCTTTCGCAGAGGTCTATCATCTATTGACAATCTCACAAACATAACCCTAAACATATTACGAGCTTTCAAAAATCAAAAAGATGTTTATGCTTTATTTTTGGATATCAGTGCCGCATTCGACAATGTCAACTTTGAAATTATACTGAAAAAACTGGCAGACATCGGCTGTCCGCAAATATTGGTTAATTTCATCCACTTTATAAGTCATGCAAGATTTATTCATTCTACTGCGCATAGTGACGTTAGACAGGCCTGCAAAGGGGTTCCACAAGGAGGCGTACTCACAAGGAGATGATCAGGGGT
>JAPYZP010002352.1:0-13655 GCA_030522985.1 Torymus sinensis
ACGGAAATAAATTATTAGCGTGTTGCTGGAGGAGCTGCCAGAACGAAATCGCGCGGTTAATTACTTTCTCGCGGGGAGATCCGGGGAAATTGTTTGATTGTCGTATGGACGGTTCGGGAGGACGAACTTGTTTACGATGCAGCGGTTGAGAATTGCTGAAGACTTTGATATATGAGTATATATACTTTTTCGGAGTTTTAAATTCATCATAAATTTAAAAACTCATACATTCTTACGGCATAAAAATAAACAAATAGTTTGCATACAAAGCACAGTAATTATACCTCATTCACTACCATTCACATTATATAAATTGAAAAGCCGAAATAAAAATTCTATAACTCTCTGTAAATCCACAGCAGAGTGCGAAAGCGAGCTAATGGCCGTAAGAAGTCGAGCTCGCTGTCGCGCCGGCAGTCGAGCTTCGCGGAGGCGGCGGCGGTCGCAGCTGTGTCCGGCCTCGAGGGCAACAACGGCGCCTCCGCCAAGACGAGCTCGACCCAGCAGCAGCAGCAGCAGCAGCGCGCCTCGTCCTCGAGCTCGTCCTCGCCGTCCGGGCGCAGCGAGGACGCCGCGCATTACGGCAGCGATCAGCAGGCCCAGTCGCAGCAGGACGACAGCGGGACCGAGGAGAGCCCAGTTTATATCCTCACCTCGGCGAAGGGGGACCGTAGCTACAAGCTACGCGATTCCAGGTGAGCCTTTCTTCTTGTTTACTGTGGTTTAGGGATTTTTTTCGACTTTTTCAGCTTTTGTATACGCCGCATATATGTAAAATGGTATAATCATCGAGAATTTAAAAACTGGGGGAAAAAAATGGCTAAACAAATTTTGCAGCGGAGAGATAAATATTATACGCGCGCGGGGGGGAAAGAGATGAAAAGTTCGAGAGCGAGTCCTTTGTAAAAGAGCCACGCACACATTACTCTTGATTAATATAATGCGGCATGTGTATATCCGGTGAAAATTGAGCAGCCTGCATTTCGTGCCAGCGGAATGCACGTCAGGTCACACACACACGCACATATATGTGAAAATTATCCGCGCCGCGTGTACTGCATGAAAAAAAAGTAGAAAATTTCACATACACATTAACCGTAAAAAACTGCTTAAATTTCCTGTTATCCGATCTTGTCTTTCTCTCCGCAGCTGCACTCAAGACGCGTGCATTAACGAACGTGCGCAATTGATCCTAACCTTTGTTGTACACACGAGAGGTATACACGATAAACGCTTGTTGACGAGAAGAAAGAAAAAAGTAGTGTCCATTCATGTTATGCGCGCGAATGAAAGATGGATCAAAGGCAGAGAATATTGCACTCTACTTCTCGAGCGCGCGGCCCAGTGTCTTCGGCCGAAGGAGATAACTGTATTCTGAATAGACACTCGACGTGGCGATCGCTCTTCTTCCTTTGGGTTATTGTATCGCGCGAGTGTATATGGAGTGCTTGTACGTCGATATATCCTTCAGTTTTCCAATTGTCGTATCAATTTTCTCTCTCTCTCTCTCTCTCTTTCGTTTTTGATACACGCCGACATAGTCGTGTAGCTATTTTAATTATGAATATGTTGATGCACGTAATATTTATATATATATAACGTTGCAATTTGTTTCAAGCTCGAAATGTCCAGCTAAACAACGCGGAATTTTTCAGTATGCACTTTCAATCCCACACCGTCAATCTCCCCTTATCAATGATTAAACCGCGCGCTGCACTCCACTACAGAACAATTTTCCAGTAGCAGCATCGCGACGGCCCCGCATTAAAACTTACCCTCAATCTACTTTCTCGCGCGCGCGGCGCAGGATTATACACACTTGAAAGAAATCTTCCCGCGTGCCTCACCGCTCGAGGTAGATACAAAAGAATCGGAGCCGCTATACTACTTACACGATATTGCGATGAAACGGAAACGTCGCTCAAATGCGCAGCGCGCGGCCTAAATTCACGCGAGCCTCGGGGAAAATTCAATCGAGCGCCTTCGAATATATAAAACTTAACGCGTTTATCGCGCTTTTGTTTATCCTCTCCCTTATAGAAAGTCGCGCGTGAAAGGAATTTCTCATACCCGCCGCGCGCCCTTTTTTTCTTCTCGTTCGCTCGGCTCCTTCTTCTCGCAGCTTATATTGTTTCTCGGCCGAGGCGCCGTCTTTTAGCGCGCGAGGGCTACAAAGGGGGTATTGTCCGTGCACGGAGTGTGTACAAGGAGAGAGAGAGGGAGTGAGGCTGGTTAAGGTGAATTCCGAGCTGTTGAGCGGCCACGACGACGACGGTCAGTGAATGCGAGTTAAGAGGAGAGGTGTTGCGCGGGAGGGCTTGAATTATGTGATTGGAAGGCAGCTGCGATGCGAGTCACGTGGCCGCTGCCGCACTGTTGAATTGAAATTTTTTCCTTTTATTTATTTTTTTTTTTTTTTTAATAGTTCCAGACTGTAAGATTACAATTGACTTATTTATATGAAAGCTAAATAAGGTTGGAAGTATAAATAATAATTTGGTCGCAATGTATTAAAATTGGAGTATCGCTAAGCGCCATTCGTGAGAACGGGGGGGAAAGGACTTGTACATTAAAGTTAAAGAGCGTTTGCAGTTTCACGGTAAATATTAAAATTACTATATACTTTGGTGTGATATTTTCTTTTTAAAATCACCAACCTCGATAGTATTTATATGATTTTTTTGCTAATCTAATAACAGATATTAATTATCCACTGGTTGGTAAAATAAGCATAGGTCGGTTTATTACCCAGTTTCAATCTATCAATTTTGTACATTTTCCTATAATGAAAATTAAATAGAGAAACTGCCGCATTCGTCCGGTAATATTAATATACTCTCAAACCAGTAAATAATTAATTATACCATCACTCGGGCTTTTTACAGTGTACATTTAAAAATAATTTTTGTAATACGATACTTTTGTTATTTATATGCAATATATATATAAATTCATGATATATTTTATTAATTTATATAAAATTCTCAGCATGTAAATAGTCGATGCAGAAAAACGTACGATATCTTATATTCGATGCTCTTTTAAAATTGAATTTTTTAATTGGACCATCCTATAGATCCTTTTATTTAACAAGTCCAAACGTATAAACCAAACGCAATATAATAACTTTCTGTGACCTGGAACACGAAGTTAACGGTAAATTTTGCGCTTCAATAGAACGCAATATAGTATTTCGCAATAATCGTGACGCGGGACGTAAAATCCAAAAATCATCGTCATGAAAATCCACGTTTAGCGATAAGATGAGCAAACCAGGCAACAAAAAAACTGGTCAATCTATACACACACGTATATTATCTAACGAGGGAGAAAAAATATATCGCGGAGCAGCGCGCGTCAGACAATAGCTCCATTCAATACATGACTTCATGCGCAGAGGAGCGAGAGAGCATTATCTCTCTCTCTCTCCCGACCAATATTGAACTTCCCTCCCTCTCTCTCCGTTTTTCTCGCTCCTCCTCTCTCTCTCGCCTGCACACTATCGGGCTCGCTCGCGCGGTGCTTTTATCTATTCTCGCGAAATATTTAGCGTGTGTAATTCCAAATATTGACTCGTTTCACTTGCGGCTCCGATTACACCGGTGTAGTGTTCCCTATCTATCTCCCTCTCTCTCTGCACATGCACATATACGAGCGGATCGACTGGAGCTGTCGCTGCTACACCCGCGCAGCGGA
This sequence comes from Torymus sinensis, assembly GCA_030522985.1. Lineage (NCBI taxonomy): Eukaryota > Metazoa > Arthropoda > Insecta > Hymenoptera > Torymidae > Torymus > Torymus sinensis. Next base: position 3,697 of record JAPYZP010002352.1, read on the forward strand.
CAGCGCGCACGGGGAGAAGAGGTTAACGATCTTTTGAGGTTACGGCGGGGTACCTACGACTGTTCACCGTCGTCTTCGAAGTTTCGCACCGCAAGTGCTAACGATCGGAAGTATATCGGAGATAATTAGAGGTACATTCAGCCCTGCTGGGTTGGCGATAGAAATAGAGAGATCGCGGGTATATATATACGGAAGATGCACAGAGCGAGAGTAGGCGAAAAAACTGTCGTGTGGCGCCAGCACACGGCCAAGTCCGTAACCAGGCTCACGTCATGTGTCATATATACATAGATTGATTTATGTACGAAATTTTTTCCACCGACTTTCGCGCATAAATATTGCACACACGGGCTTTTTTCTCTCGCGACAAATAGAGAGAGATAGAGAGAGAGAGAGAGCTACGGAGCCACTCGAGAGCCTCTCTTCCTCGAGCTCCAGACTAACGTGTGACACGGATGACTTTGCGGGAGCTTATACCTGCTGCACGTTTAGCACCGTCGTCGTCGTCGTCTCGGTAGCCACCGTCGTCGTCTACTTGCTACTATCGGCGACGCTCCCCGCGCCGCGCACATATGTTTTTCTCCCAGGTTAGATGACAGCTGCAGCGTCGCCTCTCTCGCTCGCTCCGGAGGAATAAAGTCGCCTCTCTCTAGGTTATTGCCGACGGGAAGGAATTGCTAAAGCGCGCGGGAGAGACGGAGTTATATATACGGAGGTATAGAGAACATCTGTACCTACAATGCACTGGGAGAGATGATGTTATGACTGGTGTAGTGATGTCAGATGTTTGGAATCTTTTTCTCTCGCTCGCTCGCTCGCTTCAATTTCGTATGCACCGCCAATTGAGCTGATCTCATTGAGTTAGACTGCCAAGGAGGTGTGTTACACTTGAGTACACACCCAACTGTTATCAGTTATCTGTACAGAACTCTTTCTCTCAGGTTCTTAGTGATGATGATGATGATGAGATATACTTTAAGTTGCGGTATTTTCTTACTGTTTCTTTGAATGTTTGTCATGTTTTTTGTTTCAGAATTATAGAGATTGCTGGAGGTCGAGAGGTCTTTTCACAAAGTCGATGCAAAGTGGCATCGCGCAAACCACGTTTCCTTACTGCTTCTAACTCACTGACCAATGATGACAGTCAGTCGGATAACAAGTTGTCATTGAAGAAAAATAATAAGTCTCCTAATAGACAGAGTGTTTGGGAATTGAGAAGTCGGTGAGTATTCTTAAGACTTTTAATAAATTTAGTTCTAATCAGAAACTCAGGTGAGTTTCAAACTCTTAAATACCAAAAGTTTATTCTTTCATATTTGAGTATTTTTGAAAAGTAAATGGCTTTTAGCTTTTTGAAATACATATATAAAGAATTTAGTAAAGATTTAAAATTTTAATACATTGTGTGTAGTAGTGTTGTTTTTCAAAGAATTAATATTTACTCAATAAAATTCATTAAATTAATGTGAAGTCTGTTTTAAAATTCAAACAATAATTTTAACTTTCTGTTAAATTCTTTGGTTTATCACATTTACTTAAGAATTTAATCACATATTATGAGTTTAAATAATTTAATAGTAAACAAATCTTTAAAATATGAAGTGAAATTCTCATACAAAGCCATATTATACAAATAAAAAAAATGTAAGTACTTTGATTAATGGATATTGATGAATGAAATTTTAAACAGATGTGCAGAGACAAGAAGGCAACGGATGCACCGTGAAGTGACAGAGACAGTATTTTCCAGTGAGGTGCATTCAGTACGTAGAAACGCTAGTAAATCCATTCTGGATTACGATTCACCAAAGAGCAACCGTAGCAATCGTCTCATAAGCTACGACTCAATACTGAACAGTAACAATGTGGAGCACAATGTGGCTGGGCCCAAAAGCATCACGGATCTCGAGTACGGGCTACCCAAGAACTGTATAGACACTCTGGTATGTCCTTTTATCATCAATCTTAAAAGTAAAGCTTAATGCACAAACGAAATTAATCATTCGTCTCTCTCAGGGCTACCAGTCGTCAAACCACAACGCGACGCCGGCGCGCACGGGCACCGTCGCCGGGGGCATGTCCCTGGTGAGCGACGGCGAGGTCGTCGTCTTCGACGACATCGACGACAACTGGGCGGGTCTTAGGCTCGACCTTGGGTCTTCCTCGACGACGGCCTCGCAACTCCACGGCGGTCCTGGTGTACTCGCTGACGACGACGCGCTGTTCCAGCAACAGCAGCAGCAACAGCATCAGCAGCAGCAAGGCAGGACACCACCAGAGCCATTGAGTTCCAGTTTGTGCAGTAGTCCCAGTCCCACCACGACGTACCATCGCAATTCTTCCGATTTCTTTAAGGTGATTAGAGTTGACCTATTATCAGGAAGTGTATGTCTTTTTTAATGGATTGGATAGTTTGGGTTAATCCTTTGATGAATGATAAATTGAGTCCCATGTTGCAGTAAAAATTATTAGGTGTTTACAGGTATCTCAAGAGAGATATTTTCTTAAGAAGGTGCGAATCTTGAGATATCAGATACTGATTTTATTCTAAACTTTTCATCTTTGACATGCAATGAAACTTTTGAAAAATTATTTTGGTTTTTAACTCGAGAATTTAAAATTACCACTAAATCAACCGAAATTCCAGGTAATAACGCCGGCGAGCGACTGCGAGGGCGACTTCCCATCACCGGAGCTGAACCACAAGAGCGTGACGGGTAACGCCGCAAGCCGCATCATCGGCGAACTGCCCATCGCACAATACTCGGGCAGTCCTCGGCGCTACGGCATACGCGAGAACGTTAGACTGCCTACACTGCTCTCGTCGCCGTCGTCCGTCTACGTAGCGCCCCGGCCGGGCTTCCCCCAGCGTGTACTGCCAACGACGCCCAATCAAAAAGAAGTAATAATCGGCTTGTTTTGCGACTTAATAATCTTGTTTGAGAAAATGAAATTATTGATTAATACTGTGTTTTTTTTTGTGAAATAGAAGGAAGAGAACTGCAGCGAGATAATAGTAGACAGTAATTCTGTGATAGAGCCAAGCGGGCTCAGTCATCTCGACGACTCGCCGTTGGGCAGCTGCCTCGTCGGCCCGAACACCGTCTCCACGCAGAGCAACATCGTGCTAAGCACGTCAGCATCCTCGCCGTTGGCGAATTCTGCGGCACTGAGCTTCAACGCAGCATCGGGAGCGATCAACAACACAACCTCGACGACGAGCCTGATCGCGTCGCCTACGAACGCTGTGGGTCCCGGCGCCTCGTCGCCGTCGCACCGATTAGCTGAGGAAGACGAGGACGAGGATGACGAAGAGGAGGAGGAGGATGACGGTGGAAGGGTGACAGTCGAGCGGCCCGGCACCGAGAGCCCGCTCAAACCCTTCGTTCTACCTAGCGATAATCTTAGTAGTCTTGAATCTCTCGGCGGGAGTACGTTCGATTATTTGTATGAATTCTCCGAGACGAGGAAGGTGCTCGAGGAGTTCTTCAAGTGCCCCGCACCAACAGTCACGGCTGACGATAAGGATGGCAATGACCCGTTTCCGTTTCAGGTATACTATCATTCCTGTATACACCGAGGATTTGTTTGGTAATGTTCGTTTTGACTTATGAATCTTTGGTTTCTGCAGGATCTGGATTACGAGTTGCGGAGGCAAGGTGGCAGTGCCTACGTCGGCCAGAGGCTGGCCAGCGTGCCTCCAACGACGGAGGAGGTCATGGTGCACGAGTCACCAAAGAAACACAAGACGGAACTGTCTCACGTAACTATCAGCGCAACTTTTCTAAAAATATATTGCCAAAAAGTAAATTTTTATTATGAAAAATATTTTCAATAGACGGAGCACGAAAACAACTTCCTCGATCTGTCGGTGGGCACTGGTAGCAGTGAAGACCTGGGCGAAACGGAGGTCGGTCTACAGGTCGGCCATTCTCGGAATTTCACCTTGAGCCCCGAGACGACTGAGTGCGACAGCAATTGCGGCGACCTCGACAGCGAAATGTCCCTCATGATGATGGATAACGAGCTGCTGCCCGCTAGCGGTTTGCTCGGCTCCGTCGGTGATCTCGGCAACAATAGCGATTCACTTAGGTAACGTCTTTCGTGAAAAACTTGTGGAAAAGATTGAGATTGAGGATGGTATTTTTTAATTAAAATGTTTGTGCTTTTTTTATAGGATATACACGAGCATGCCGGTATTAGAAGACGGATTATCAAGTGGCCACGCAAGCGACACGGATAATAACAACCCGACCGTCATGTTGATGAAGCGGCAAATTAACGAAATCGAGAAGGAGATAATACAGAGGACGAGGAACGACATGCTGGGCACGGATACCAATGATAATGCCAAGGATATCAATCTGAGGCTTCAAACCGGTTCGTATCTCTTAACAATTACGAACACTCGCGTACCTTGAGACACAATTAAGAAAAAAAATCTTACAGCATCTCCGGAGCTGTTCATCACGAAAAAGGAAAACTCGTACGACACGACGAGCGAACTTCAGCTAGATGGCCTCGACCCTCTGGGCACACCACCGCCGCCGGCACCGCAGAGTCGGCAGAGCGTAGGCCTGGACCAGGTCGGCGGTGGCGAGGTCGAGGCGGCGATTAAAGACATCCGCATGGCGCTGCAGCGCACGAAGACGCTACCCGTAAAGTCGCCCACCGAGGAGATACCCGAACCCAGCGTCAGTCCCATCTGGATACCGAGGTACGTTATGCAAAGACGTTGCGAGGACGTGGTTTACGTCTTTACAATATGTGGGAGAAAAAATGGTTGTCTCTCTACGCTGACGCGTTATAAGTGCGTCTAACTAAGGTGTAGTCTGTTGGACGGCAGGCGGAGGATCTGCACGGAGAGCAACAGCGAGGACTCGGAAGTACGGCGCAACGCCGACGACGCGGATCTCGAGGCAGAGGAAGCTGCTGATGAAGAGGAGGCCGACACAGATCTCGAGACGGATCGATTGCTCGGCCAGCAGCGAACGGACGATCAGGGATTCTACGACGATAAGGTCAGTTTTACCGTTCCGATGTCTTTTTGCACTTAAACGTTTCTCTTTGACTAGGGTGTCGTTGGTAGATTACGATGTTGTGAGAGACGGAAGTCACGAGAGGTTCAGCGGATTTGATATAAGGATAGGCTTAGCTTGACGATTTTTATACCACACGAGCTATAGATAGAGGAAATACTTTGTTATAGCTGTTTGACCAAATGCAATACATAGTTGGGATAGAGACACTACTTGGTATTCATACATCACGAATTGAACCTTTAACTAAGTGTTACTTACGTCCACCAATAATATATTATATCGCACTGGTGTTATTCCCCTAACTGTACTTCTCATGGTAATAAAGCTCACTAATCCGCCAGATTTCAGTATATTACACTAAGATTGCACAAGTTGGACCCCCTTTTTGAGTACACAAACTCAATTTTTTTATCGTAAAAGTACGCTCGTCCATTGTTCATTGATTGAGTGGTTGAGATAAAAGAATTGAGTTGAACTAGAAAATTGTAACACAGTGTTCTAATAAGAGAGTTTGCTTGTTTTATATTAATAAGAGTCATTTTATTAATCTTAAAAAACAACTTGTTAAATACTATAAACATTGTAAAAAGAAAAAGAACAGTTTTCTCTCTTCCCTCATTATCTGGCCATTTTACTCAATTGACTTATAGGAAATACCGAGTAATCAGAGATAAATAATTTTACAACTTTATCTAACTTCCCTTGCTCGCAATGACGAAGCAATATATAAACAACGCAAGCTCTCGGACTCACAAACAAGTATTATACGACGCATATAGCTGGTTAGTATGACCGCGTGTACTTAACACCCGAAACCACAGACAGCAGTGCTGTTACCATAGAACCACACAGCACTGCTGCGCGACGTGTATAAGTATATATACCCTCCCTCGCCTCGCGTGTTATCAGCGCTACAACCGGCCTCATTGTATATATAACCTGTGGCACCCTATGTCTCCCTTATATGCAACAACAACAACAACCACAACAACCACGACCACCACTGCCACTGAACCACAGGGCTGGCGCAAGCCGAAGACGCGGACGCTGCTGCCGACCTCGCTGTCGGGCGAGCGTTCGAAGCCAGCGCCACCGCCGCTGCCACCCTCGTCGAGCTCAGCCTCGTCCTCCGTGCTCCAGCAATCGAAGCAGCTGCCCGCGACGCCGGCGAAACCACCGACGAGTCTCTCGCTGCCGACGACCACAGCACCAGCCACGTCACCGGAGCAGCAGCAGACACCCGCCTCGTCGTCCTCCTCCGTGTTGTCACCGGCGGCGGCGGTCAGCGAGCCGCTACCCTCGACGTCCGCCTCGCCACCTGCTACCGCCTCGACTCCCAGCTCTGCTGCTGCTGCAGCGGCGGCGGCGGCGGCGGCAGCGGCTGTTGCCCAGGTCGTGTCGGGCGGTAACAATGGGGCTAGTCCCGCGAGTAGCCCACTGGCGAAGGCCACGAGCGGACAGGCGGCCGCTACCTCGCCGCCGGCGAAAAATTCCCCCTCGTCCCCGCGCAGCCTCAAGGAGCCCGTCAGTAAGGTGAAAAAGGTGCACCCTCACCGACCGATACACAACACACCAGATATATCTCTCACTTACAGACACGTTAAACGAGAGCGCTGCTTGTAGATTATGCCAGCGCGCTTTGAGCTTTGTATATATACATATCATAATACTTATCTTATAATATAATGCGTTGCTCGTCTTCTTTCTTTCTTCTTTCTTTTGGGGCTGTAGATTTTAAAATTTTTTCTAATTTAATGATTCCGAGGGATATGATGAACATTTTTTGACTTCGCTTTGATTTGTCAGTTTTATAGCTTTGTAATATTTAAACTGCGTTTTCGCATGCGTTTATTTAATGAAAATTAATCAACTATTTCGCATCATTAACTAACTTATGACGGCAGAATTAAGAGTGTCTGAACTTGTCAGACTTCATTACTTGTAATTCACGCAAGTGATTTAAATTTTATTCATATAAAATATATATTTTTTAATAAACAAGGGGATGTAAAATTTACTCATTAATTAAAATGAGGTATAGTATTTTCTATATAAAATCACTTTTTTTTTATATACATTATCGCATCGATCCTTTCTAATTATGGTAAAATCAAATATATTTGAATAAATACAATTAAAAAAATTTAATTTGCACTTATGTTATTGAAAGAGTATTTATTTTGTTATTAGTGAAATTAAAAATTCTAAAGGTAGATATGTTGATGTAAGAAAGAAGACGACGAAACAAAGCTTAAGCTTATTTTATTCATATACCTATACTTTATATACAATGTACGAAGATTTATCCTGAAAATATTCGTATATTTACACTATATACACTTAGATGATTGTTAGTACTCAGAAAAAAAAAATGGTAAATGTCTCGATTAGATGCACGTATATAACGTCAAACGATAATTCCGAGGATAATTCTTTTATTCACGCTGCCTCAAAATGCCATTTCGATTAATCGCAAGCTTGAAATTTAAAATAAAGCTTAAAACAGACATTTACCTCTAATATTTAGTGGTTCACCTTTATTTTTCTTAAAAACACAACGTTTGGCTGTGACCTTCCTTTCTCTTCCTGCACCTTTTTCTCAAGATTTATGTTCGCGCGGCAATTTATTTATGTACACCACGACAACTTTTTATGTATATCAATCTACCGACAACAATTGTTTTACAACTTTTTTTACCATACATGTGTTCTTCGTTCATTAATTATTTAACAATATATCATTTATTTCATTTATATATTCTATTATGTGACAATGTTTACTGCATGGAGATTAGATGAAAAGGATCTAAACGATCGAGCTTTAGTGCACGCTTTTTATGAAATTCCTCGACGTAATCGTGTGTTTCTTTTGCTTTCAGGATAAGGAGGGGAAAAAGAAGAGTAGAAATAAGGAAGGTAAGACTCGACAATCAATCTGTCTGCCTTACTATTCTCGGATTATACTAATAATCAATTAACGTATTCAACTATAAAGTAACTTTTCAAAGTAAATAGTTTAATCAAGTATTTTAATTTAATGAGGTTGAGGATGTTGGATAAGAAAGTAAACTAACTGCATGCAAAGAAAGTTTTTCCCTTTCTTTCTTTTCAATTTCTTGACCCCAATGGAGTCGTTTTAAAATTTTCAAATTTCGCTCCTGCATATTTCGAGGGCATTGCGCCATCAAAGCAATCATTTACGTGTCGCGAAAATAATTCCACACTTTCCGCATTAATTATATCAATCGCCGCAATTATCAGCTACGTGCCGTCTGGTCTCTAAAAAAAACGAAAACGACTCCATTTTCCATCTAGACAGAACCGGTTGCGTCTATATAATGCAAACCAAACAAACCCTCTCCCCGGCGCGGAAGCATAAACCATTTCTGGCATAATTCCACCAATATACTAATCGTTGATTATCATTGTACTTTTTCCTCACTCACTCACTCCTATGCAACTAACAACGTGCACGTGTGTGGCGGTCTACTACTACTACTACTACTACCGCTGCTGCTACTGTCAACGGCTGCTGTGCTCTCCCTCTCCTCGATCACGGGTACGTAACTCGCTCGTTTCACGCGCGAACGCGAGAGATCGAGAACGTGTATGTATCTCTCTGTCGAAGGACGAGATGTGGAAAATCAGGCGCAGTCGGGCTCCGACAGCCGAGAGGTTTTCCTTTTTTTCATTCGTTCGTTCTCTTCGCTCGCGCCTCGTATCAGTGATCATATAGACAAATCGCATTTATATAGAGGCTGCGCGCGCCGGCAATTAAGATAGCGCGCCTGTTATTGAGCGATAAGGATAGATGGTTTCGTTTCGACAAGCCTGATACTAGAAGATAAGGATTTTTCGGAATGTCTCCGCGCATCGTTGCGCGATAGATCTCGTATAGTTCTGGCAGTCGATGTGACGGTGGCAGGTGAAGATAAAAATAGTGCAATTCGAAAAAGGAATTTCATCGAAAAATCGAGAAAAGAAAAAAAACGTTATATACTTAAATGGTTGAACGCGGAAGTGCATCGCGCTCGCGTCCCAAGGAAACCAGCCACTGACCTCGCGAAACCGCAGTCACTCACCTTTTACGTAGAAACGCTCACGGCACGATGACCGAATCGGATCTAGACTCGGAGCCCATCCTGATCGTGATACGCGGCGTGTCGAGCGACAGTCCCGAATCGACGATGCGCGCGCTTCACTGTCCCGCGGACTACCTCTCGCTATTCGGCGAGCTCACGAGCAACAGCCAGTCTAAATGGTGCGTGTCCTTGACGATTTCAGCGCTGCTCGACGACCCCGCAGTCCTCATCGAGGGCGTGCTCTTCAGGGCCCGCTACCTCGGCTCGACGCAGCTCGCCTGCGAGGGACAGCCGACAAAGTCGACCCGCATGTGCCAGGCCGAGGAGGCCGTGTCCAGGATAAAGGTACGTTTATTATAACAACGACCATTTTTATCCCTTTCCTCTTTTTTTATTATTATTATATGATTACATTGGCATTTTATATACATACATGTCCCACGTGTCTTACTTCGCCGCTAGTTCGCTGGAGAAACAGGTGTGTGTGTGTGTGTGTGGGGAGGTTTCGAAACACCGGCTCTAATGAGACTTTTCCATGCGTGCCGACGTACGTGTCTATGTGTGTCTATGTGTGTGATGTATTATCCGCGAACGGTCGATGGCAATGGGATTCCAGGATTGAAAAGAAAAAAAACTATCTATGGGCTTGCGAAAGGCGCGCGTATTGAGTTTAATAGCGCGAGCGATCGAGCATTAATGCAAACGATATATAATGGATAATAATAATAAGCTCGCGACGTGAGAGAAGAAAGAAAAACAACGGCGCGCGCTTGTTTCTCCTCGCGCAACTATAGGCTGTACTTTCGATGAGAAAGATCGAACAGCGCGGGCTGTG
>JAPYZP010002353.1:0-13652 GCA_030522985.1 Torymus sinensis
ATATAAATTTACGAACAGGTGCAAGGTTTCTTTTAAAATAATAATAATGGTTGACTAAGATTTGGTTAAATATTCAAAAGGTGAAATAAATTTGCCTGCTACGCAGTATACCTTGCTAGTAAATTAGCGAGAAACTAGGAGGGTGTGAATCGTTTGATCAATACTTGAAACGCAGAAAACATAGTGGCAGGCCGAAATAAATATATAAACTTCGTCAATAACGAACGTCTAGTATCTTTATAATGTCGTTTAAATAATTTTTTATACGATACATTAATTAACGTCATTATTATACATAAGTTTTAATTAAATTAGTTTAATGAATAAATTTAATTTCACATGATTTATGTGACAACTATGCCAATGATCTATTTAAAAGAAGATTAATGATTCCTTCAATATTTTATGGAAATTAATTTACCAATATTCCGAAAAGTGACATCGATATTATGGTTATTAAATATTAAAATTATTTACAAGAATCCATTGAATTAAAAAATATGTTTAATGTGTATCTGTATCGATAATCAAATCTAATTGTATTCAAACAATCTACAGTTTGGAAAGATAACGTTGTTAATGATAAAAACAAGCCTCGTGATGCACGAGATACTCTTTTCATCTCTATGACACTGCAAATAATGATTTGCACATGATTTGGTTTCTCATAGCGCACTATAATTAACGACTCGCCATTCGAGTTCGGCGAACTGTATAAGAGCGATTCATATGCATAATAAAAACGTGATTAGCGTCAATCACATAATTTGACTAATAACGCGGGAAACATGATTCCGAAGTGCCTTTGTACCAAAATGTCATTGCAATGAATATCAGACTAAAACGGTCGAAAAATACAAAATAGTTTAAATTCATGCCATACCTTGACTCCTTTCAGGACAATGAACTTTGAGTCAGTAAAAATCGATAGAATTGTTTCCACAGGGAGGCGTCGAGTCTTAAATTACAAACGAGATACCCAACGCCATTGATTAATTTAGAAACGCTAGTGTTGTTTTGGCAGGTAGATATATATGTGTACATAAATACTGTGATTTTATCAATTGAGACTAAAAATAACGCTAGTTTAAATATCTAACATTATTTAAATTGCTTTCATTACCGACTGCTTTTATCGTTTAATACAAAGTATTACGTAATTGTTTTTAGCAGCTTCAGATAAGGACAAATATGTGCCCTGCCCGATAACGGGCAAAGGCAGTGTTATTCTTATCGTTGAATCAACTCGAGTTTTACGGAAATCTGGCAAAGCTTTTGTAATCAACTAAATCATCTCCCCGTAATCTTCTTTACCGTATTATATCTTTAAATGCGGAACCATATGTCTCACAGACATGGCTTTCGGAAGGTATAAATAGACGATAAAAAAAATGTTTTCACTTCTAATTATAGTTTATTAGTACGACTTTTTGGATTGCATCTTACATGCTTTTGTGGATTATAGAAAAAATACAAGTGTTATATTAAAATAGCGTCACAGTATAGAACTAATGATTCGAATTCGGTTCGGTAAAATGGTACAGTGAGTGTACCGGTTTTAGCTCTGTTTCTCATTTTTAAATCTATAGATAGTAAATTTATACTAAAGTAAAGAATTTTAGAGAAGAGATGAAATCGTTTCCTATTAGACTAATGAAATGACAACATAAAGTTGTCTTTTTAATATAAAACGTATTACAAGAAAATACGGGCACAATATATAAATTTAATCTTGTGCCTTTGTCGCCACCCCCGTAGATCTTTATACGAATCCTTCCACCATATACGCTTCCTTATCTTCGTTAATACGCAATATCCCCTGACGCGCAACCCTGTAGGGCGTCGAGTGGGGAAAAGCCTTCCACAACCTGCCGCTCGCTCACACATAGACGCACGCAACCGTAACGAAAGACAGAGCCGCGCGCGTGTAGAGCAAATTTAATAAGCCGGTAAAGAGAGAGAAGGTCGCCGCCTGCGAGCGACCCAATTTGCCATACGGCTGCAGGCCTCGATCCAGATTCCGTCGAATTCGATTTCCGCGTTGTTCGTCTCAAGGGGCAGGTAGTATATAACATTTATATGTGTGCGTGTTTCGCAAATTATACGCGTGTGCGGGAAATTCGAATGGCCATCGTTCGTGGTGATAGTTACGGCGGGCGTCAAGTTTATTATCGGTAATTGGAGATGAGTTTAGGCGAGCGAGAGGTACGCGATATTATAGAGGCCTGAAGGTTATGGGTTAGAGGTGAATTGGTAGGAGAAGCGCACGGTAATACGGTTAGTCGTATAGAATTTTACTATTATATTATTGAAAAATTACTTTCAAAAATTCTCAAAAGTTTTCATAGCGGAGTATAATTTCATTACGATTATTTGTTTATGGCCTTGCCCAGAATACAACCAGTGAAATCTGGCTATAACGAGATGGGTTCACTTTTATCTTGATAGAATTACGACATTCTTTTACATTAAATTTACTGAAAGTATTTCGGAGAAGCACGCCTGATAAATCTTAAAATATTTTATCACTTTTGATAACTGATTAATGAAACTCATAGGCGATTTCAAAAACACTTCAATTTGATTGTTTGTTAAACGTCAAGAATTACTTATCAGAAGATTTTTCTGATTTTATAATATCTCTTCAATTATATGGGTCTGAAGTTTGCAACGTTGGGGTGCAACGAAACAAAAAAAAAGTGATTTTACTTGAAAGTTATTTACTGATTAATTTAATTTCGCATGAAGATTTAAAATTTTGTGGTATACAATAACTTCATAATAAAGGTTTGAATAACATTTTTTACCATCTAATAACTTTAATTAATTGTAAAACATTGTTTCGTTACATTGCAACGATGCAAACTTCAAACCCCATTCAATTATCCATTCGGATACATGGATATATTCAAGTTTTTCCATGATATATCGTGTCAAAAGATTATTTTTTTAATATTAAATAGTATAAAGTCCATTTATTGGTCTTAACGATCAACAGAATTGCGCAGTTTTTCGTTGTGGAAAGTCACAACGCAGTACGTGACAATACCACTCCTTGTATTTATAAAATGAATGCTTACTTGAATGTAAACGATCTTGCACCAGTTTCTGTACGTTATTGTATACTATTATTATAAAAAAAAACTATTTTACTCACCGCATCCTTATCTGCATGTATCATCTTGAAATACAGAACAAAGAAGGTTAGTATTCGTTATTTGGTTAGTAGTACACGATTCACAAAGTAATTATTAACATAATGATAATTTAAAGAATTAGCATACAAATGAGACATGCAGCAGCAAAATATTTACACGTAAAAGTGTCTTTATATTTTTCACAATTGTATTACATTTTCAAACGAAAATAAGCTTTCTTTCAAATTTCGCGTATATTATAAAAACTTTTGATGTATACATTATAAAAAAATAACAAAAAGGACTTGAGAATATGCTCTGAAATGGTACAAAAAACCTCAAGTTTCAAACAGACTTCGCGTGCCTCTAAAATATGAATTGTTCTACAAGCCACTAAAGAGCTTCTCTACCGTAATTAAATGTAAATCTTCAAATCTCCACAACACATAAGCAACAAGTATCCCAACCACTACTCCCAAACAAACTACATTCACTCCCTGGTTCTCTACGCATCAACGCACTCGCTCGATAAAATTTCGCGCGACGCGAGCGCACGTACACCATGCTGCACACACACGTACACATATATTATGCGATTTATTATACCTTGTCGGCAGGGGCGAGAGCCGTGGGCGTCGACGCCTGCTCCTGGTTGCCGTCTCTCGACTGCAAAAACCCGTTTTTCAAATAACGCATGATTTTTCAGCTCGCCGTGAGTTATAGCCTCACGCTTGTATGTGCGAATTCGAGTGCGTCGTGCAAGTGTCAATCGCCGAGGGCCGAGAGGCAGATAAGTAACAGATTATGCTAATGGATCGGGGAGGGCGCAGTCTATATACTTGGAATCCGAGCGCGCGTATATATAAACTTGCGCGGGTTAAAAATGGCTTTATCGAGTGTTTTCCTCGTTAAGTTCGATTTCAGGAAATTCCGCGAGTTTGCGCAAACTTAGTTGCTGGTATTTGGATCATTAATTTAATTGGCTGCAGCGTAAACGAACGAAAATATCGATGACTATATATTGATTTCGATAAACTTTACTGCGTATTACAATCTTATTATTTATTGTTCCAAACTGTTGTTTAAAATCTTCAGAACCACGATAAACGCATAAAATAATCGTTTTATATATATAGAACTACACTTTTAAATATATAACACTGCCCTCGGCGATTGTGCTCGCAGCACCGATATCAAAACAATTGTTAGTATGATAGACGACACGTTACCTTTTCAGCGTCCATTTTTTCGCTGCGGAAAAGAGAAACACAAAAAAACCTTCGTTAGTATGGCATTAGTCACAGACACACCGCACACACAGTCATTAGTATTAATTAACAATCAATCGTGTCAAATACGCGTGTGACAGAGTCATTGTGCGAGCCTTCTGCAATAGGAGATAATAAACAATGACAAAACGTATATAGCCAATATAAGCTCGATAAGGTGGATAAGTTTGCTCGGAGCCGTGGCGAATTTCCAAAAGCGGGATCCGGCTGTCGCAAAGGTCAAGGCCAGCTGTGGAACGGCCGTTCTTCACGCAAATGGATTCAATTGTTAAGTAATCGCCTGGGACAAGTTCAATTTCAATTCGAGTTGTTTACTCGCTGTGTGCGAATCGTGTGAGAGAGCGAGAAAAAGCTGAGAATAGCACTTTTCCATTGTTCGAATTAAGAGATTTTTAATCCGTATCGAGAGCGGCTTCTTTATCCTCGTATTTCTCATTTTTTTAGTTTTAACTTTGAGAAAACTTAGTTTATTTTCCTAAAATGTTAAAATTACACCTTGCAAGTTGTAATTAAAACTGTGGCGCTGCTAAATCTACCTCGCTTACACACGTGTAAATATCGCTCGAGAAAATGTTAAACGTGCTAACCATTGACCTATACACTGACGCAATCCGTAGAAATTTTCGCCTTCGACGCATATATTCTGTATTTTGCAAAAATTCCAGTGCTCTCAACCGGCGATACGTCAATGCACAACAACACTACGCGTGCATCCTATTCCAATATTTACCTACAATGTATCTCATCTGAGGAAATCTCGATGCACCGTATCGACTTGAGAGAGGACGAGATAAAAATATGTATACCCTGGCATAAAACGCCGAGGCGGGAAAGTCAGGATGGAAAAGCCACTTTGAATTTCGAAGCGAGTGCTGCTGCTCATTTGCAAGGTTCACAGCCGGTCGTTCGCGTCGAGCGCGAAAGCGCGAGTGAAATGCGATTTGATCGAAACGCTCGTTTCGTTTTTATTATCGCCAAGAAGAAAGTTGATATTGAGTTTCGTGGTTTGAATGGAAAAAGTATTAGTACATATAGCTTTGCCAATCACAATGCATTAAATGTATTGGAAGGAGTTGGTAGTTCCTGCGCGTGCGCGCGCGTTCGTGACAAAAGGTCATTAACGTTAGTCAAAGTGCATGACGTATGATGTAAATATACGTTGACGTTGCACACTGGCCACGATTCTCTATATCTTTCCGTGCATACCCTGCTGCTATTTTTAAGGATAGTTCGCCTTGTTTTTCAAGGATCTGGTTCGCGACGCGATTCGCCTTCACCTACTGATAGAAAAACCTCGATTTCGCGCGTGTGGATCGGATTTTCCTTGAAGTTCAAAGACCTCCGTCATTAAGAATTATCCTGTCTAATGAGCAATTTGTACGTATAATATAAAGATACATACTGATTGTCACGTAAATGCCAATAAATATTCATTACTTTAATAAAGCTGTTTAATAAGGCAATTTGTATAGTTGTAATAATAATTACCTTTGAACAAGTTTTTTGTTTTAAGCGTCTTGTTAAATGTACATAAATTATAACAATGTATTTGCAAATTTGAGGAAAATCAGAACTGGTAAAAATAACGCAGGGTCAGTAAAAGCGTAGACTCGAATTGGAAAGAATGTGCAGGCTCTATTTGATTCTTTAATCAGCGTTGATCTACGTGGGAACGCTAATGAATTAATCAAATCGCAGCCAATTTACGTTGGATTATAACTGTTTCGCGTTCTCACTGCGTCATGAATACTTTAGCGCGTATATATGCGATTTTTTCCCTCTGTCTTTGAGAGCTTCAGTGGAAAAATGTAATTTATTTCGGGTTTGTTGTTGACGGCGCGCGATTACTTGGCCTTATACGTCAAATGCGGAAGAAAATTCGAAGTAAACTTGTTAAGAGAAGCATGCACAATACTCTATATTAACATGTTTATTGTGGTCTGAAATAATTGTTCGAAGCATATATATTTTGACATTTTCTCGTTTACAATTTAGTGATTGTAATTTTTAACAATAAATAAGAAGATATATAATTGAAAGAAGTTAAAGGCTATACAAGTGCTAATTATATTCACTTGGTATTACAAAATTGTAAAAATAAAATTTCTTTTATTTATTTCATTATAGTATGACGAAGTTTAGTTATATAAGAGAAAAATGTTAAGTTTTGAATGAAGTAGAAAAGTCAAAAGTAGCACGTCAATAAGCCGATATAAGCTACAACTCTGTATTGATTGTTTCTTTGAATTGAATATAGTCTGAAAAATATTTAGTAGCTAAGATTTTGTAAAGTTCATTATTTTTAATAGGTAGATACAACCTAAAATGCATTCATGATTAATTTTTATAACTTTCTGTTTGACGAGTCAATGAATTTCAATCTAAACGTAAATTTCCTCTCTATTATGCTAATATTACACAACTATAAGTAATATTTTATTCAAATTATAACCCCGATAACGCAAAAAAAAATAAGCAATTTAAAATATTATAAATTCAATATGCAACTGTACAGCGATGCAAAATAGCCAGCATAAACGAGATAAGCCGCAACCCCTCTCCAACACCGGTTTTAACATTCGCGAAACTTTAAATATATATAGGTAATACTATTCCACGCTTTAAAGTCCCTGGATGAAAAATTCCGCGAACAGACTCGTTTTCCATGCTAATACAGCGTTCGTTGGCTGGCGCGTGCTCGCTGACGCGGGGCGTGATCGGAATAAGGGTCAGCCGAAGGTCAAAGGCATCATCATCGCAGCCGCAAGTAGTAAGGGGCGAGGTAGAGCGCGGCGTGCACACACATACGCGCGCTTATCGCTCGTTAAATCAGATTATACCTGCGATGGGGGATGGGTTTATGGATATGCAAGGGGTACCGGGTTTTCCAAAGAGGCGTACAGTTGGGTGGAGATATAGGGAGGTTTTTTGGGATGATGGATGGCGTAAGGGTTTTATGGATGATGTAAGAGCATAATTTATATTACCTATTGATGCCGATGATGTATCCTTAACTTTGTATCGAATTTAAATTGTATATACTGTACACGTGATTGTTATTTTAATAAGTTTTGTAGAGTTGTTGGTAAAGTAGTTGTAGATATTTCAATAATATGGAAATTCCAATACGCTTGTGATATAAACTTGCAAGTATAATAAATTAGATAACTTTTACTAGCTGGCTACGCAACTTCGATCTTATGTTTCCGATAAAGTACTAAAACAAACTATAAAGTTTCCACGCCTACCTTGTATAGTCAATCTATTATACTAGCAAAATTCAAACGTGCTTCGCGCTTACGATTTTGTTTTTGCTGTTATAAACGCTGTGATTTAGTTTTAATTAGTTTAAATGATAAGATAATTAGATACCTTTTTTAAGCTAAAAAATCAAATCAATCTTTAAATGCTTTCACAACATCCGGCCATCGGCTTTTTTGAAGAGGAAAAAACATATTCTCAGTCTAAAAAAATTCAATTATTCGCGCTTTTCTCGAATAACCAATCACATCGATTCTTTAAATGAGCCACTACTTCCGGCTATCACTTTTTAAAGAGAGCTTTTAATAAGCGTACATCGAATTATTTATTTATTGAATATTTATCTCCATAACTCAATATCAATATGCGTATATAGACAGTAATCATCATTATTGAATTCGGCTGAAATGCACAATAGACAATAAAAATTAAGTATTCAAAGCACGCTATCCGCTTTTCATCCATGAACCGTCCATCCCGCGAACAAATAACAGATCCGCGAATAAATCCGAGAGCATAGCGCAGCTCGTTATCGTGCTTATACAATTATTCAGCGCATATAGTACAAATCGACTTTCGTCCTCCTCGCTCGTCCCGATCTGCATATAATTATCACTTAGTAATTCGGCTATACGGATCGAGCGAATCACAGTTGGCGATGATCCGCGCGAGGAGGGCGAGAGAGCGTGGCCTTGCTCGGGCGCGCAGGAATTGCCTCCGGCAGCCAAGAAATCGCCGACAGGGGGGTAACGCCAGGGTTGCGTCATAAGTATATAGCGCCTATATAAGGACTATTAGCTTGTAAATTTTGCCGTTTGACATACGCGCGCTACTCCCACCTCGCTCATTCCTTATAACATATTGTCGTCCAACTTGTCTTTATCTTTTTCTCCTCTCCGCAAATTGAGCTGGTTTTGTTTACATTGTCAGGCTAATGGAAAAGTATACATGCCAAGATTGACTATAAAGTTTCTTCTTTTTTTTTTTTAAAGCACGCGTAGAGAATTATTAAGCAGCTTGCGTAATAAGACACAAATGTTTCCTGATTTTTCGCATTTTTCAAAAGTTGAAGTTATAGTTGCGCCTTGTTTACTTAGCTTGGACGTAATTTAAGAAGGTTTGCCGTGAATTTTTTGTATCGAGAGTGGACGATTTTTCAAAAATATTACTCCATATTTGTGTATTTCTGGGTTTTAAACAGAATAATTTGTACACAAGTGTTACACATTTGAGAGAAATTTTAGTATACTTTTATAAAAGAAATATTCTTATATGTACCGCCAATATATATTTTTTATTTTCCTGATATAGCTTAGCGAGGCAAAAATAAAACACATTGTTTTGAGGAAAAAATTGTCAAAAATATCAAGTTTTCTTTTTGTAAATGTTTTGTTTTACGTATATATCGACACTACACAATTATTTGATTATATCGCAAAAACTATATAAACGAAACATTGAATGGATCTTGAAACATTGAACCGAAGTACACACGGCACTTGAAACTATTACTACACTTTGACGAACCTGCACCTACAGCGAAACTAGAACACTTTACTTATTCACCATAAGCGTCTCGAAAGTTACCCACTATATATACATCATACAGCCTTAACTAAATTAAACCTCAGGCGAAGCGTGCGCGCAATGTTTACCATACTTTTTCGTCGCACCTGTAAGAGAACGCGCACACGCAGGCTTTCCTTTTATCTGTTTTCACCTTCTCACACAGACTTTTTTTTCCAAATCCGATTTTAAATTTTCGATGCCGACGACCGCTGGCTCGCGCGTTACGACAAGAAAAAGCGAAAACGAAAACAAAAATTTTATCTCTTCGATTTTGAAACGGCGCGTGTGTGTATATATTGGTAATCGCTCGGGATTGCGCAAGTATATACTATATGTACGCATGTATATCCCGAAACGAAACAATGAGCGAGGGAGTGTGAGCGACGGGGACACGAAATTCCAATTTCGGCCTTACGTAACCATCGCCGTGTCGCACGCGCCGCGAGGAGCTGCTGTTTTCCTCCTTCGAAGGAGGAGCAGCACATGCACGGTTCCTTTCACTGCATGCGAAAATGCGGAAGCCGTTAAAAGCGATTTTCGGTGTACAGTTCCCGTAGAGGTCAATGCTATAGCCATATATGTTCCCGCGCAGAAATAAGAAAGCTTTCTTTTCGTATTGAAACTTATTGTGTGGCTGTGATGATTAGGATATTGGATTTGTGTTTCAGTCGTTCGGGATGGGTTTGCTTGGTCATTGATGAGATTTTATCAAAAGTGTTGATCCGCTTACGATAATATACACGAAGAACGCATTATCTGAAGTAAACTGTTACCTATCCAAAGGTATGTAGAATTTTAACAGACGAATAAATCAATAGACTAGTACTTCGCTGATCGCACTCCCAAAGACATACATCGACGTAAATAAAGACTTACGTATATATATAAAAGAAGGGACTAGAGATTCTTTTACCTGCAATTATACAGTGAATTCGCTTCAATATATTAACAGCTTTTCTTAACACCACACTAGGTACTAATTCTTCTATATAATATATACCAAATTGAAATATTAAACCCACCAGCCGCTACTTTTTCTCTCTCCCCCACGGTCGCGCCTAAAACATCTTCGATCTAACCTAAATTTCCCGCACGGCCAGCGCACGCTGCAGCTCCGAAAAATTGATCAAGCCGCTTGCGCGCGCTTCAGCCCTCGCTACATACACATACACCCTTGTACCTATACATATATACCGCTATACAGCTACTGCTGCGTCTGTGGCGCAGAGGCACGTCGCCACGCCGGCATGCACATATCCCTCGCCAGTAGCAGCATCAGCCTACTGTATGTGCATCACTCGCGCACCCACACTCACACACACACACGCGTATCATCGGCTGACCTTCGACCTTCCGTGATGTCTCGCCTGACCTGCGCCCTATCCTATATATATCCCTCTCCTCCGCAAGCTCGCACTTTACGGTTAGAACTCTCGAAGGCTCGCACGAATACGTTTCACACTCGAGGCTGCAATAACAGCAGCAGCAGCAGCAGCAACTCACCCTGCGTCTTGCTGTGACTCTCCAGTCAGGCTATGTCCTCCGCGCGTCCCTGCGTGCGTGTGCGACTACCTCGTGCGGGGGTGCGATTTCCACTGGCGCGAGCGAGCACGCGCAAGACAGAGAGAGAGAAAGTGAGAGAGGGTAGACGGTTCGATCTAGTCGCGGCCCCCGCGAGGGCTGCTACCCCCCCGTGAACGCGCACGCGCGGATTCGCCAGCCGCGGCGGCGCCACCGGCTGTAGGGTGAGTATAGAGAGCGCGAGGGCACGTGTACTGTGCGAGGATATATAGCCGGCAAGTTCGTTTGCCCTTTCGCCGGTTTATTTGCTGATTAACTTTCGGCGTTGATTAATTTTCCGTCCTCACACTTTTCCCCCGCGCTGTGGGTCCTGGCTCGTACTGCTATGGTCGGTTATTTATATAGAGCGACTTTGGTTTTGTTTTTTTTATGATGTCAATAATTGAAGAGGTGATAGGGTACTTATGTTGTCGAGAAAAATTGGTTCCCCCATGACGATTTCAGTGCGGTCTATATATTGAATGTTTGCGGTGGACTGACGCAATATTATATTGGCGGAAGGATTTGGCGCTCGGCTGCGGCGTCAGACCGTAAAATACATTTACTGGTATATGAATGAAGTTTAAGAAAGAATGGTGTCATTGTATTTGCGCTCCAGAATAGTATACTATAAGGTGCGAATTTACTTTTCTTTTCGTCATTTTACGTAAGGCTGATGAAAAAATTTTTAATGCTTGTTTTTCATTTAATTGAGAAAACAAAAAAATCCGTGCAAAAAGTTATTGAAGAAACTAATACGTAATAAGTGTTACAGCAAGTTAAGTAACGATGGTATAACTCTAACAACTATACATTAAACATAATATAATGAAATAAACTCATCATTACGTCAGCGATCGTTTATTACCAAGTAAAAACAGCCTTAATTTGAAACTATAAGGGAACGAATTTCAGCTACTCATCCGTATATCTATCTCTATTGAAGTTCAAGTACAAATACACCAAGTACGGTGTCTATCTATACATAGCTCCGTTCTCGTTCTGCTCCTGTTTTCGCCGCGCGGAAAAGATCGAATCTGTTTTTCAATCCCGCTGCTGCAGAGGTCGCGCGAGCGATATTTTTCAAACGAGCCAAAACTTTCTGCCCCGCGCTCGTTTACTGTTACTGCGCGTCTCTCTCTATAGGATCGAAGAAAATTCAATGACACAGTGGCAGTGTCGTCGTGCCCGAATGGAACGCAGCGCGAGCGCGCGCTTAATTCCGCGATAAGCCGCGCCGAGTCGTGCCCTCCCCCGCGTCAGACGTCACGTGCGCCCGCACATATATACATTACAAGACTGAACGCTTCTCTGATCTATATCGCCGGTGCAGGCTCGTTATACAATTGAGCACCGACCGAATAATAACCGCGACTCCACTCTTCGCGTACACATATATCTAATATATCACGAAAAGCATCGCAGCCCTGGTCGCCAATCGTGGGAAGCTCCAGATATTCTATACGGCAACCATCGCGCCATGTGTATACGCGTAATAAAAAAGTCGTTTGTCACGCGGCGCGCATGGTCGCAGTTGCGGGCTCAATTGTATAACGAGCCTCGTTCGTCGCGGCGGCGCATGCGTATACACTATATATAAAGTAGCAGCAGCGCGGCGCAGTGGGTATATACGTCTGACGTAGTCAGTACGCTGACGTCAGGCGAACATGCCCCTCCGACGAAAAAATAGATTTGTGAAAACGCGTATGTGTGTGTGTGCGGAGGCTCGTCGACGAATTCGGCGTGTTGCGCAATATGCTTTTGCGGATGTGTTTCGCAAGCCCCCACCCGTCTGTCGCCTCGGAGGTTCGCGTATATTATATATGTCTGAGATGATATTTAATCGACGGGTCGGTATATAAAAATTTCGTATGGAGAGAGAGATATATAATATACGTGGATATAAAAAAAGGTCGTAAAAGTTTCTTAGGAGATTGGTGATTATTGGGTAACTCGAGAGCTATGGTGTCGCGTTGAAGAGGGGTTCAAGGCCTTCAGCAGAGGTGATAAGTAATTTCGGGATGGTCGCTATCGTGGGTTTTATTGACGACTATATGCTAATGAGAAAATTGCTGTTTACACGCGTTTTAATCTTCTTCGGGCCGGTCGTTGATTCTTTTTTTTTTTTTTTATTCATTAATAAATTATAAAAATTATAAAAGTAACTCGGCGATAAGCATACACAAATATAATCATTTCATTCATACCTTTATAATAAAAAAATATAAAACTTCAGAAAATTAGAATGTATCTTTTTTTGTTATATCTTTGAGCTTTATTCACCAACGTATATTTTTCATAAACAGTCACGACGATGAAAATGTGGCATTCCCTGTGTTAATTATCGGACGATTTTATTACTTTCGCAAATGGAATTAACCGAGCGTTTCTCTATTTTCGTCGATCGGACGTCGTACAGACGTCTGTACTCCGTCTCTCTGCCTCTCGCTCTCTCTCTGCCTCTGCCTCTCTTTCTCGCACACGTATTGGCCGAGTTCCAGAATTGAAGAAATCTTTCCGAGCAATGGGAACGAACGCTCTTGCGGAGAGGGAGAAAAAAAATTATGTATTTTCCGCGTATTTTTCGATTGAATGGGTTTTTTAGTTTGCTCCGAGAAGAAAGTTTTTAAAAGAAAGAGGTCACCTACAAAGTTTTCATCGCGTACAAGCTAATGTTCGAAGACGGAGCAATTATTTTCGTCTTAAATAATTTTGCAACTATTCTGTCGAATGCATGTTTATTTTGCTTCCTCCTAGAGGAAGCTTTGTAATAGTAAAATTTTCGATTTCTTTAAATCTCTCTAGAAACATGAATATAAGTGTTAGAAGTTTGTAT
>JAPYZP010002354.1:0-13649 GCA_030522985.1 Torymus sinensis
TAAGTATACGATTTTTCACCATACCCGGGCCGAAAATACCACATTCGCGTTTCGGAGCCGGGAGCGAAAGTGGTATTTTCGGCCAGGGTATGGTGAAAACACTATTTTACACCCTACAATATGAACAGTAAAAACTCTCACTATTTGCCTCACCCATTCATCAAAAAATATTGTTCGCAACGCGAGGGTAATGGTTTTATGCGCATTTTACGAAAACTACTATTTTACAACATTTTTTAATTTACGCTTAGAGGGCGTGAAGACTCACTTCACGCCCGCAAAACGAGACGTAGCATCATACTTTACACCCGCAAGGGTGAAAAATCTTTTACATTTAATCTCTTTTCCTTGAAATTCTTTGCATTTATGTTTTCGAAAAGTGCTTTTCGAAATTCTCCGAGGTTGAAGAAAACGTTACTTAAGTTAGACTTGTAACTGAAAATGGGGAGCGTAGACATTTCTAGGAAATAATACGAACAGGAAGACCGTTAAAATCGTGAAAATATTATTATAAATATAGTATAGCTGATAGTATCATTAGTTACATGTAATTATTGTATTATTAACTATGCAATTCACTTTTATCTTCAACGACATGCTCTATATCGCATTCTGATTTGAATGAAGTTTTAAAATAGGTCATAGAGCCATATCCATCCAAAATGAATAATTGCCTTTGTTCTATTGATCAAAAACGTAGTCATTCTTTTAAAGCAATTTCTTCTTGCTACTTTATTCAACACTCAAGGGATGGCATGCCAACTTGTCTCTCACTCAATAAATCTGTGCCCTGATACGTGAGGTTTCCTTTTTAATCCACCAATTTCGGAAGATGCAAAATTTTTGTTTGCCTTATATAATGAAACGATTTACAAGTCTATGGATTGAAACAAAAATAAATTATCTTAATGTCTTTGATAAAAGAATGAAAAGATTTTAAAGATTCTTAACTTTTGAGAATTATTAATATTGTATTTGTTTATGAATTCATCTTTTTTTGTTGCAATATTAAAGATTTTTATTTTCGTTTAAATTAATTTGGCATTGTATTAAAATAAATAACTACTTGACGTCCGCAACCATAGCGGACTTCGATTTTCTTTTTAATTTTATTATTTTATTTTTGGGGAATTTGTCGAGCCCGACTTTTTCCCCGAACTTCGCGAGTCGACGCTCCCCGCGAGCTTCGCGGAAGCTCGCGTCACAACTCGGACGACGAGCGAACCGCAAGCGCAACCATAACTGCGGCCCATCCGCTGACCTTTTTACGCCGTCCTGCGGCAACCAATCAGCGAGCGCCGTCGCTCGCCCCCGACTCGCACCGCGGTATTCTGTTCGACGCAGAATACCGGAGCGATACTCGCCCTCCGCGCTCCGCGGGCGGCGGACCTCGCCAGGCTCTCGCCTACTCGCCACCAGCGACTTCGTCGCTATCAGCGTCTGGAGTGTCCGGACTACGTCGCCAAGTGCGGCCGTACGTGCCGCTCAGGCAAAAAGGGGCTGACACCTCGAGCCACGCTCGGTGTCACTAGGACACTCCAGGGACACCCTGGTGAGAGACCGCGAACCGCCTTTAGTCATTTTATTATATTTAATTATTTATTTTTAATTTGTCTTTTAATTTGTTTACTGCTCTACCGTTTATTGGAAATCTTTCATTTAACTTTAATGTTGAGTTCTACCGTTTTATTTACCTGACCTAATCCTCATCCTCATGCTCTCGCCGAGCTAACGTCATACTTCTGTACAAAATTTACAAAGTTTCAATAAATATATTCGCTTAGGAATAGATACACTCATACAGAGTACATATAATAAAGTTATTAAATAACGAAATGGCTATTCTTTCCCTCATTTGAAAAATTTCATAAGAAATTTTCATGCATTCATTAAAGCATAACTAAAATTAAAAAAGTTGACACAACTCGCAGGCGAAACATTCATCAGAAACCCATTTTCTCATTTAATTTTCTTTTCATCGAAACGTATACTTTCATTCAACGAATTCGCATAGAGATATCGATCTCGCGCAAACTGATTCGATTGCAAGTGTTCCAATAAATTCCATCAATATTTTCTAATACTGATGCGTATTTCAGGAATACAAGGCTGAAAAAATACCCGAACCGTTCATTTTGCCAACTCTTGCGATCGCTTCTCAATCAACAAAATTTCAAGGCAAAATTAAATTTCGCGCTGGTAATATTGCCAAAGGCAAAGTCGGTCGTTCACAAGGTAATTTATCTATATTGTATTTCTGCCTGGCAAAAATGATATGCTTCTACTTTGCCGTTACGTTGAAATTCTTCTGCGACAATATCTCGACATTATGCATTTTTATGGAGAAGTAACTGAATCAATACGAAAACTCACGTATATGCGACGTTAACATTAGAAATGCGCGTCAGAAAGATGTGTGACGATTGAAGGAAAGAAATTCCCTTTGCCTTTGCTGCTTTTTGCGCGCTAGACGAGAAAAAATTGATGGTTCAACCATGTGATTTTTTGTTTCCCGGAAAATACTTAATTATAAGTCTGTGAAGAGCATGTTCTATTTTTGCCCTTTGCAAGAAAAATCTTATTTTACTGATATTCAATAAGTAGGTCACCATCAATTTTTAAACTTATATAGAAAACTACATTGTTACAACAACTACCCTTTTAGTAAATTGAATCTTTATTGTTTGTTAATTTGATTTACACTGTGTTCTAATTTCTCTCGAAAAAAGTTGCTAAATTTATTGTTACAGAGAATTTTAAAATATAATTTAGGTAAACTTTTTAAAAGAATTCCATTATTTTGTCATTTTCACACTTTTTCAGTGAAAATAAAAAATTGTTAATGCACAAAAGATGGATAATCAACCTT
The DNA here is from genome assembly GCA_030522985.1 of Torymus sinensis. Taxonomy (NCBI): domain Eukaryota; kingdom Metazoa; phylum Arthropoda; class Insecta; order Hymenoptera; family Torymidae; genus Torymus; species Torymus sinensis. Next base: position 2,870 of record JAPYZP010002354.1, read on the forward strand.
GAAACTTTTAATTTGGGATGTAAAGCAAGGCATTTTGAAGTACGAATTTTAATAACAAATCGGTTTCTTTAGACTTAGGAGAATTCAAAATATATGGAAATTTTTATGTTGGTCATCATTTAGAATAATTTACGTTAAGAATTTTCAGTTATTTAATACCAAATTTATTATGATAATTTTTTAAACCTATGAAATTAAATCTTTTTATAAACTTCAGTACTAAAATATAAAATTGTTGTTAGACTGAGGAATAAAAAATTCATAGCCTTATATTTTTTTAATTTTAGCTGAAAATTTATTTTGAAATGTTTGTTGCACCTTTTCGTTTACATTTTACAACTTTCCCAAGGTACTCATAAACCTGTATGATCTACCTGTTTCACAAACTCGAATGAACACGGCGTGTGCATAAAGGAATATGACGCGAGCGCCCTGGCAAAGCGTTAAAATATGAAGCAACTCGAACAAGCTCGTAGAACGCGTAATTAAAATCCACGTGCACGAAATAATTACGCATCAATTTCGGACGAAAAAGTCAATAGGTGGTTGAAGAATAGAGGATGAAAAACAAAGCTCCGACCTGATCTTCCATCAGTAATACGGATATACGCGGAATAATGGTGTCGCTGGCGTTCCATCAAATCTCATAAATTCTCCGTGACTTAACCCGCCGGTCCCTGTGCGCAAATTAGCTACCGTTATTATTAATGTATCAATTATATGCTTCACGCAGCTGCTATACGCCGAAACGAATAATGAATCGAGCTTCTGATGCTGACGACATGGAAATGCAAGAGGCGGGGGCTGCAAACGTAAACCCCTTTCCCATTGTCAAACGAGTGGTATCCTACATTTGACATCATGTAGTTGCGCGTATGTGTATGTGTGCGAATTCATTCGTATTGGTATATGCATACACAAGTGTACGAGTGAGCGAGTGAGTTTGTACACAAGTTTGTATGGACAAGAGTGTGTGTTTTATGTACAACTGTATAGGTCACTGTATTCACAAGTCAAGACTGTATATGTCACACACACGCGACAAGTATGTTTGAATGTATGTGTGTACTCCCGAAGGGCTAATAAAAATTGGCATTTGTAGAGCCGTAGTCGTAGGCCCGTTGCTGGACCAGCGCCAGCTTCACCCGCATAGAGCGGCTTGCATTCCTCTTCTACGTATTTGTGCAAAAGTACGCGCGTACACCCACAAATGTACAGTACCCGCCAAAAGAAATAGATCAAATCTCTGCGAAAAGAAATCGAAATATCTTCGTAACTATTCGTCGTAGATCAAAAAAACACTAAAAACAATATAAACTTGTCAATAAATACTTTTGATTCGAGTTGTCTCACAACTTTTACCCTGTCTTTTTTAATATTAAAAAAATTGATTTCCAAAAAATCCTTTTTTCAATTTGATTTAATCACCTCTTACTTTTTATCGCAGAGTAAAAATAAATATTTAAAAACCGCACACTTTATGAATAAAAGCATTTCACATGAACTTCAGCGTGTGTTTTCGGTTGTTTATCCTACGACGAATAGTTACGGAAATATTGCGATTTCTTATTATAAGCGGAGTATATAATCCATTTCTTTTGGCTGGTACTGTACAGGCAGTCGTGCACGAGATGGACGAAAGCGGGGCTGCGCGTATACGTAGTTTCACAAAGGCCGCGGTTCCATGAAAATTGAGAATTTCGGCAGGGCAGAAAATAAGGCAAGCGAGGACCGAAATATTCGCTTAACGTACGAGGCTCTGACGCTGGCTTTTTTCTCATCGGAGCTTTTTTTCTCGCTGGGTGGGTTATAGCGAACCGAAGTCGTATATTGGCTCTTTTCGGCTATGCTTATTCTCTGCCGGAGTTTCACGGTTTCATTCAAGTTTTATTTTTTTGTTTTCCGCATTGTTTGTACTCGTACATCGAGAAAAAACGTAGTGGAAATTGGGTGATAATTATTAAAACGCCGCTCGCTGATAAAATAAAACCTTTTTTGGATGCGCTATAGGTTTGTGCTTGATTATAAGAGTAGAGAAAACAGAAGGTACAATTATGAGTTGGGAGGGCTACATTGATATTTAACGTATGGAAAGAATTAGCATCGCCAAACAAACAATTGTTTGTGAAAGCTCTCGGGATTCTAAAGTAGAGGTAAATATTTAAATTTTTGAATTAAGCAGAAAGTGCGAAATAAACATACAAGGCGGCAGGTATTGAAATTTCTGTTTTGTCAATTCCTTTTATACTAAATACTTTATATATTTTACGATAACTTAACAATTCATTTTTTTTAATTTCTTAATGAATAAAATATAAGTCAATATTTTCAACGACAGATTAATTATTTTTGTTTTTCTATTTTTGAGCCGAAAAACGTATTTCTTTTATACAAAAGTCATTTTATAACAATTTCTAAGCTATATATTTGAACAAATATATTTATTTTAAAAGCAATGTTTATTACAATGATTCATACTTTCTACTATAAGCGAGAGGTATTTAAAGTAAACACTTTCTAACATTTTTTTCGTTCCGTACTCCCTTAGTTTGTAAATAAAGTTAAGTCAAATTTATAGGGTTAAAGACAGTTTCTACAACTCCAAACACTACTAACAGAAGTGTAAAGTTCAACGAGTGCCCGGTAAATTACACCGCAGTGGTAAAATTGTTGTATAGCTGTGTTCTGATTTATTGTAGCTTTATGCTTCATAAAATATATATATGAAAGCTTTATATAGTTCTGTTTTAATTTTACTTCAAGTAAAATTCATAAAATTTCAAAAAAAGGTAGAATTTTTTTCGCGTTTTAGTTGTACTTTCATTCCATAAAAGTCAATCAGTCGGTATAGTGAGTATTTCCTAGAGTAACTTTTAAAAAAAGGTTAAATCACGGAATTTATTTTGTAGTGCACTCTGCACTTTTTTACTTTTTGCAAAAGCTTACTTACTATTTTTGGTACTATTTTGGCTTTATTGGAGAAGAGGTTAAACGATGTTTCCTAATAAGAGTCTTTATACCGATAATTACCGTCTTCTTTTTCTTGAATAAAGATCTAGATTGGGAAATGTAAAAAGCTAGCATAGTTAGATGTGTATAGTTTGCTAAAGGTTAGTTGATTTATACTCCTATATTATCGCACGATAACAAAAAAGCATTTTTTCAAAAATAATTTTCAATAACCAGTTAATATATACAAAGCTATTATTGTAAATTATATTACTGTGAAAAAATACAGTAATCATAAAACAGCAAGAATATGATTTCCTGAACAATATAACATTCGACCACTCTGTAATAGTTCAATTGTTTTTGCATAAACCTTTTCTTTCTGGCATTAATAATAATCAACGTAATATGTCACGTATATAGAATGCAGACATGATGGCTGGGGTCCGGTTGTACTTGTGATATGAGGGCAACTCGAAGAAAGGCGTGAATATAGGCATCGCTGTAAGCTCAGAGAATGAGCATCCGTCGCATTCACATCGGAAAGACCAGAATTTGCATCCGAGTCAGACCGTGCCGTTTTTTTTTTATCGAGTCTTCCTAACTTTATTTATTTATTTTATTTACGAGTTCTTACTCGTAACAAATGTAATAATAAATTAAGTTTGAAGAAGCTAAGTAGCAATGAATTGACAGCAGTTCTTTTTTAATGACAGCGCGTCTTCGAAAATTTCTCTTTCAACTTTCATATAGTACCTTTAACAACCACAAAAACTAAAAAATAACAGATAAATACTATTCTTCTATACTTACACCACAACAATGCGAATCAGTACATGATTTTCTAACTGAACCCCAAGAGCTCCAGCAGAAATTTTGGATAACACATACACCTAAAACAGTTCACGTTCTTAAAATCGATTTCCGTGTCCCAAGTCAAGTCGCAAAATTTCGAAATATCAATCAGATGACGTGTTGCAAATCCCTTTGGAAAGTCCCTTCGCGCCAGTCTCCGACGTATCCCGGGAAATCCCGCGACTTCGAATACCTGTCGACAGTGCGCATCATACCTCGACGTTACCCGCCCGCCTGCACGCGCATGCATACAAGTAGAATCCTTGATCTCGCCTTTCTCCAGCCGCCTCGTGCAATTTCCGCGGTAGCACACCAGCTGCTGCCGTTGCCGACGCTACATCAGAATATCAGAGCAGCCGACAAGCAGAGGCTTTTCGCGCTGAATGCTATGAGCCGTGCGTGTATTCGGTATGTGCCTCCATCTCTGGAAATCCGGTTAACACGCATGGCGTTCCCAAGAAGCAGAGAAAGCGTGGAAGAGAGAGAGAGAGTGAGAGAGAGAGAGGATGCATTCTCACGCCCGTTTAGCTACTAATTTTGGTAAATGCGAATTTAGTCGAACTAGAAAACTTCATATTTTGCAGTATACGAATTGATTGAGACCAATCCCACAATTATAATCTACTGTATGGAGAAAAATATTAAAAATTACCATGCCCGATTGTAATTTTTTCTACATCGTAAAAATTATTATAAATTTATGCCAATTAATTGTTACCATAAATTATAGCAAATTTTTTGTTAATTCGTCTGTCCCACTTTTGCAGGCAATTTTTAACATAATATTTTTATCCATGCAATTCGATAGTGATAAACGAAAAATAAATACAATTAAAGTCTTTTTCTGATTGCATCGAATAATCATTTTTGCAAATTTTTACAAAAGAATATAAAATGTGTAGATTACATTATGTCGTTCTCGCACATTATTCTATTTTTACGCACTTGCTAAGGAGGACGAAAAGGTCTGAACAAAAGAGGTAGTGAGAAGCTGTAGTCGCTATCATATCGACTTGTATGCTCATTATTTTTATTTCTTTTTGGGTGAAATCCTTTACGTTTTTATTTCTTTTCTTATCTACAAAGGTGTTCGGACCCTCTCACGACTTATTCCCATTGGGCTTTACAGTCGCCAATTTGCATGAATTCGCTCGAGCGAATGCCCATTCAAATTTGTTTCTTTTATATTTTCTCTGAATGAGTACTGATATTTTATACTCTTTGTTATTTTTAGTTTCGTTTTTCTAGAAAGGTCGTATAACTATTTCTAATATTAAATACTTTGAAAAGTTTATTTACTGATAATAAATAATATTAATAATTCACGGACAGCACCTTTAATGTAGCAGATAAATGAAAATACCACAGCAAAAACAGCTTATTATTTACTGTAGCAAAGCTCATCTTACTTGACGTCTGCAACCGAATTGCGTATTTATTCTTTTACTTTTTGTTTAACTCTTAATTTTTGTAAATTAGTCGAGGTTCGACTTTTTCCCAGAAGGTCTCGAGCATCGATGCACTCCGCGAGCTTCGGAAAAGCTCGCGTCATGACTCGACCGACGGGCCGCACACTGCAGGGAGGGAGCGAGCAGCTCTCAAACTGATCTGCGGCCCATCCGCTAACAGTTTTCGCTGCCGCGCGGCAGCCAATCCACGAGCCGGACAACACGTCCGTATTTCGGACCTGCGCACTCGCCCTCCGCGGGAGGCGGACTGGCCTTGTCAGGTTCTCTGTCGAGAGGACCTCGCCTGACCCCCGCCGCAGCGACGACGTTGCTCTTGGCAAAAGGTGTCCTCCGCTCCCTCGCCCAGTTCGGACTAAGTCCGTGCAAGTGCATATAGGGAGAACTCTTAACCCTTTCAAAGTCAACGGGGAAAAGGCGAGAGATCCTTTCACCACGAGAACCTCGCACGCATCGTTCCTTAGCGAAAACTGCGACCGCCTATCACGTCATTTTATATTATATTATATATATATTATTCTTAATAATAATTATCGCTCTACCGTTATTTGAATTATTTTATTTTTAAACTTAATTTTTGTTGGTTTAAACACATTTTTTTTACAACCTCATCCTCACCCTCATACTCTCGCCGACGCTGAGCTAACGTCATACTTGTAACGTTACACGATTCCGTCAGTGAAAGCGTGCTATCTAACGTCATTCCAAGAACCTTAAGCGATTCGCATAGGATAATTCGCCTTGGTACACCCATCGTCAGCGTCGCTGGTGGGCATTATTTTAAACATGGTACGGTGATAAATGTGTGCAACAGTATTGGACAAATCAGAAAAAAGGAACAAATTTAGATAAAGAAATTAATAATCACGCTATAGCACGCAGTGATCCGTTGTGCAAATTTACAGATGATTACACTCCATATAAATTACAGACCAAAAATAAATTATGAAAATAAATTGATCGATCAGATAACGCATTTTTGACAAGATAAGAGATAATCTCTCTGGCAGAAAAATGTTCTATGAAAAACTATGAAAATCTATGTAAAATTAAGAAATTCTATGAAAATCTATGAAAGTCTATGAAAGTTTATGAAAATCTAATAAAAATTATGAAAAACTCTCAGAACTGGAACACTTTTCTTAATTTTCATAGTTTTTTATAGTTTTTTATTAATATTCTTAAATCTTCATAGTATTTCTTAAAAATAGCAAAGTTTGCGAAGACAGATAAGTTCCAACGCCGCCGCGGGGTGGCGTACTTCGTTTGGCTATAAAGGGAAGTGGCGGACACTAGAGCGAAGCCCGCTCTCCCACCCCAGTGGTTTAATACACTATAGGAAAAGAACTGGCGATGACTTTTTAAAAAAACTATTTGTAAACAATAATTTTAAAAAATATTTTTTTTTTGTTCATAAAAATATGATATCTAAAAAAATTAAGAATAATTATGAGAAAGTATAAAAAACTAATAATAGTTGTAAAAATCTATTAGAAGTTATGAAAAAACGATGAAAAACTATGAAATTTGAGAAAAATGTCCCAATTCTGAGAGTTTTTCATTGATTTTTCATAGATTTTTATAAATTTTTATTAAATTTCTATAGATTTTTATATTTTAATAGATTTTCATAAATTTTCATAGATTTTCATAGAACATTTTTTTGTCAGAGCTCAAACGCGTAAATCTGCTCCGCGTAGTGTGTACCGTCATTGGTATAGGGTATACCATATAGAGCAGACGACTTGAAACACGGTGCTGATAAACATACGACGTTCGGATATTTTTAGATTATGCTTTAAAAAATAATATGGTTCGCTTCAAAATTTCTTTCGTTTTTCTGGTACGATCATGTACCAATGCCAATAGATCAACATCGCTTACATTAATAAAAAATGTCTCCTTCCTATCTTTTTTCATTGTATTTATAAGATATTATCACCCTACCTAAGTTTACAATAATTCCCACCAGCGATGCTGGAGATAGGTGTACCAAGGTGAATAGTAGTACCTTTGAGTAAAATGAGATGTATATTTATAGCTGGCTCATAAAACCTCTTGACCCTAGCCAGATAGCTTGTATCGTCTGCATATTAATGATTAAGCTGTTTGCATTCACCCACTGCAAAATATTAATAATATCACTGTTTACCGTTTCAATGATGGATTCTATTTCTGAAATATGAACACTTAGCTAAATCACAGGGTCATCCGCATACATAAGCAGTATTTACAGTGGTTGAGTACTGACGGTAAATCATTAATAAATACGGAAAATCATGGAGGTTCTGGTATAGTGCCTTGATGTACTCCTGAAGTTCTTTCCAAGAGAGGGAGAGAGAGAGAGAGAGAGAGAGAGAGAGAACGAGAGAGAGAGAACGAGAGAGAGAGAGAGAGAACGAGAGAGAGAGAGAGAGAACGAGAGAGAGAGAGAACGAGAGAGAGAGAGAGAGAGAACGAGAGAGAGAGAGAGAACGAGAGAGAGAGAACGAGAGAGAGAGAGAGAGAGAGAGGGCGAGAGAGAGAGAATAGAATAGAATGAAATTTTATTAGAACCCAGGACCAGGGGTCCAAAATAGTCCTGGCAAAGCAGGGCGTTACAAAATTCGAGTATAAAGCGCTAAAAAGGTTGTTTAAAACATTTAAAAATAAAAAAAATATAACAAGAATATATATAGTAAAAACAAAAGATAAAAAATAAATAAATAAAAACAAAATAAAAACACAATATGTTAGGACGCTACACAGCCACTCGCAGGCTGACTAACATTCTAGCAATTATAGTGCGGTACCTTAAAAATTCAATATAAATGTTGAAGGAATGTTTGACAGTACGCCATCATGCTGTTTGGTCTTTACCTAAATATGAGCAAAAATGTGTTTTCTATTTTTTTCTTATTTCTATTTTTTTTTTAAATCTCATAAATTACTACTTTTTGATGGTATCATATTTAAACACGCGTGAGCGTAAACAAACAGCATATTTCTTACTTGAGCAGATGAGTAATTAAAATTTTTTTTTTTTTTTTTGTCAATACATTGTAGAAATAAGATTTTTACAAGTATCTTTTGTGATTGCAAAAGAGTTTATCATCCGACTTTAGCTTTCATTTTAATAAAGGCAAAGAACCCAAATAAGTTCCACTTTTTACATAATCAAGCAAACATTTCTTCCAAACTATTTTAAATTTAGGTCAACAACATTTTTATATATGTTTTACTTCGTGCGTAAACTAATATAAAATAAGGGCATTTATTGACCCTGGTAGAAATTCATTTATGTGAATGGCCAAGAAGTTCTTGTGTTAGATTGACGTAACAACAAAATATTCGTATTTGATTTACTTACGAATTTTATCGTATAGATGAAAGAACATTAAAGTGCATTGGATGGCTTATCAAAATATAAATCAATAATATTAACTAAAATATTTTTTTTCTCAACTCAGGCATGAAATAGGGCCTTTTTCATATGTGAAAGTAGGAGAGAAAATTTCGCATTTCGAGCGTATTTTGTAAAAATGGTGAGAAATATCGATTTCTCACTAAAACAGGTGAGAAATGAAAAATTAAAAACTAGTGAGAAATGCAAATTTCTCACCTAATTATGCGTTGTGTACGACTCGAAATGCCCAATTCCCTCTCCGACTCACACACCTAAAAAAGGCCTTGTTAAAAAAAAATACGGTATGTAACACGGGAAGAAAAGCTATTTAAGACTCCGATGAGGTGTCTTAAATAGCTCATTTTCTCCCCTTGTTGCAGAATGTACTATTTTGTACTTATTCTACGAATAATAAATTCAGCAAAACTTTCATTTCTTCATCTGATTCTGTCTCTCTCACTTCTTCTCATAATAGCAAGCCTTCTACTAGTCATTTCCAGACTAAACAATCTGGTTAAGTTTAATACCTTTAAAATACTCAAGAACAAGCTTGTACTTGTCTTCCAAAAACTCATTCTATTTTTCAATCTATTAAATGGCCGAATAATAGGGAAAAAAGGGTTTCATCGGGAGCTAGAAAGTGGACAAGAGAAGTTCCCATTTTAAAGCAAGTTTCTAATATAAATCGTCAATTATTAGTTATACAATGTTTTGGATTTCCTCCAGGGGACGCTAAAATGATTTAAAAAGTGTTTTACGCAAATGGTTATGAGTGCCAAAACGTGTTTTCAAAAGTGCACTCTAACCTTATCAAATATTCACGTTAATTTACTGCATTCTCGCTCATTTCTTCCACTTGGAAGATAACAAGTAGAGTTTATCAAAGAAATGATCATGTACAACATTTAGCAGTAAAAAAATCTTTGTAAGAAAGAAAAAAAGAAATGAACAAACTTTGTAAAAACTAAAATTTATTACTTATTTAATACTTATTTAATAAAAATATGAATGTGTCTACAGATAATTGAGTTTAACTTGTAACGGGACAAGTTGGGGAATATATAACTTAATTCCCCGACGCGGACCCTAAAACATATGTCGAGTTTGAGCGCGGACTCGACTGTTCGTGTGCCGGAAAGGGTTAATACTCGCGCTAGCTAATCGCGAGGCGCGGCTACTCACAAGAAGAGTGTACACTCTCCGGGAAATGGATTTTCGCAGGCATTGGAGAATCGATTTCTGATGCCTAAAAATGAAGCCCAGTGTTCATACTTTCATCTCATAAGCCCTTTTTCTTGAGATATGGGCAATCTCTTCTCAAATATCCTCTATTTCGTTAAAATATGATGTCCCTTCTATTGACTGTCACATTGCAAGTATTTAAGATACAAAAACGAAGAAAAACAATTATAAAAGTATACAGTAAAAGCTTAAATATAAGCCCTGATTCATTAAAAAATATTAATTTTTCAGGAAGTTACAAGCAATCAAAAATAGCGTATGAAAATGGTTAAAAATACGTTCCATTTAATACCTTAAAATGAAGACAAATTTTTAACCATTTTCGTACGCTAACTTTGATTGCTTGTAACTTCCTGAAAAATGCATATTTTTTAATGAATCAGAACTTACATTTAAGCTTTTACTGTATACTTTTATAATTTTTCTTCCTCGTTTTTGTATCTTAAATACTTGCAATGTGACAGTCAATAGAAGGGATATCATATTTTAACGAAATAGAGGATATTTGAGAAGAGATTGCCCACATCTCAAGAAAAAGGGCTTATGAGATGAAAGTATGAACACTGGGCTTCATTTTTAGGTACCAGAAATCGACTCTCCAATCCTCGCGAAAATCCGTTTCTCGGAGGGTGTGGACGGTCCTTGTCAGTTATATCGTCGTCTCGGTACGACGATCCCGCAGAGGCGGCGGCATCCGGGAGAAGGTTAGGTTGAGGTATAGAAATGAAGAATAGCCTCAGTTACTTAAAGCACAATAAGAAGGTCTATTATCAAAGCTTTAGATAATATATGTGCAAATCCCACGAAATCTGGGAAAAAACCCAAAAAGTACTTTTGAAAATTTTTTTTCGAGCACACCTACCAAACCAGGTTTTTCTGGTTG
>JAPYZP010002355.1:0-21916 GCA_030522985.1 Torymus sinensis
ATATATTTTTAATAAATTTTTATGTTTTTCTCAGTGTTGAAAATAAAATAAATTCAACTACTTTTCTGAAAAAGTATAATACACTTTTTCTGCTACGATGTTTTTAGACCGGTACACGTCAATATTTATCACAGAAAAGGAGAAGTCAAAACATTACGATTAAATCAGCAAACGTCGTTCTACGTTTCTCAGAAAACCTTTATTAGAATTACTGATTTCTCTTGGTAATAATGAAATAGATGCGATATTTTATTTTTTAATATTTTAATTTAAAATTTGCATTCATTTTCATGTTTACATTTTAACGGAGAAGCAATGATTGATAAAGTATACTGATTTTCCAATTATTTCAGTACGAGAATCACTTACTCCTTTTTATTCCAGATAAATGAAAAAACCAATTTTTCGAAAGACCATCAATAAGAACTACAAAAGCAGCCAAAAAAGTAATTCGGCGACACTTTCAACCAGTGCACAGTATCGAAAATCCCTGTAAAACCCAATCAGACGCATCAAGTCATATCAATCATCGTCGTCATCCAGGCAGGCTCAAGCTAACGATATATAAATAAAACCCAATTAAGCCTCATAACTCGCGCTGGCCCGACGTTCGAAATTTCGAAAGTGACGATCGACGCCACCGAGGCGCCAGCAAATAAAAGCCGAGGAACAAAAACACCATCCTTCCCGGGCAAAGAAAAAAAAAGAGTAGCCGATCCTCCGCGCCGGACAAAGAAGAATCGAAACGAAATGAAAAGTGGAGTGAGCGCGTGTTCGAGATATATACGGAATGCACCATTTATCTCGGCAGCCGCTCTCAAAATCTCGCACCGGCGAAAGTAGAGAAAGTACAAGGCCATGGGGTATATAACGCACGCGTGTATGCGTGTGTGTACGTATACATGTATACACCCAACGCGGAGAGAGAGAGAGGGAGAAAAAGCGAAAATTCCGAAGCACTGGCGCCTCGCCGAAAATAGAAGGTGACCATCGGAAGAAGTGAATACATGTATATGTATATATCAGGGGGAAGCGCGCGTGTTTGATTTACGATAGGAGAATAACCGGGAGCATTTCGCGCGATATGACATTCCTTGATCCTCGCACCTTTGACTACATTTGTTTCTGGCTTTAGACGTGTATATTTCGAGGGATGATGCGAATGGCAGGGAGAGAGTTAAAATATATGTACATTTCGGGGAGGAAAAGGTCAAAAAGGTGGGATAGATTTGTCGAGATCAGAGGAAGATTTGGACACATTGTTTCGAACATTTCTTCTGCGTGCGTCATTATTTAGGATAAGGTGAGATGAAAAACAAGAGCGGAGAGAGAGAAAGAGCAAAATGGGAATGAATATATGCGGTTTTCTGTAGTAGGAGGTAACTGACGTGGGTAAAAAGATTACTTCTTTCAAAGGACAAGATAATACTGAAGGATGCCAAAAATTCCAACAAGTTTGTAATATTTAAATTATTATAAGGAAGCAAAAATTTAAAAAAAGTATTTAGAGAAGAGAAAGCCGACAAAAATTAATAAATTTGTAAAGGTAGGGGATTTCTTAGTATAATCAAAGTAAATAAAATATCACCTTGACTCCACATGATTACATTCGCATCTTGGAGTTGAGCTGAGAACAATTATCTGAAGAGGACACATTTAATTGGGATTTGCGTTTATCATTAAATTCAAAAGAAATTTGAAAATAACTTCAACTGAGTAAAAGCTATTCTTATGTTATATCTATTTCTGAATTTACTTGTTTACCGACTCGTAATTCTTTATTATACCTGTTTTCGTCAATACTAGAAATGAATTTCCAGTTTATATCTGCCACATGAAAAGTAATTATCTATATAACACTATTTTTCCTGAAAATAGAAATAAACAGATTTTCATCGAACTAACTTGTCTTATAAAAATAGATAATAACATGATCGACCTTCGAAAATGAAAACAATGAAACGTTTAACTAGAGATAAGCGATACACGTTATGCTAACGGGTTTATTACAAGTTCATAATTATTTCATTAATAACACACATATGGCTGTCATTAAAAGATGATTACCTCCTGGCCAAGTTTCACAAGTCCAAGGTCAGCGGTACGTCAATTTCAACTAAATTGGGAAGGATCGGGCGAATTACGACACTAAATGATGTATTGATCACAGCGCCCAAGTTTACGATGCACCTATATATACCGCGCCATTATGAAACAGTGTGGAAAATCTACTTTCGAACGCGCGCTATTTCCACCTAAGATCTGTCTCACCGATAAATATAAATAACGAAACCTCCAATAAATATACTTATCAATAGTAAAGCGATATTTGTCGAACAAATCTCCTGCCCAAATACAACTTTTCGTCCATCTCCAGTGATCACATATTTACATCGAAATATCCTCTGTATCCTGGCCAATTACGCCGCTATTACTGTATGTTTAGCTCCTCTTCCCCACATATAGGCAGGCTGCACTCGTCCGCAAACAAATTTTTCTTATTGCGTCCATAAAAGCCGATATTCGGTGCCGCAGCCAATAACCGTTCGAATGACATATATACGCGTATACGCGCGTCACGTGTGCGTGTGTGTGTGTCGCGCTTGTTGCCACGCAAAACATCGCCGGGGGCTTGATCAAAATTGATACCCCAGAGAGCCTCGCGCGCGCCGTGTCAATAGCCAATTTCATTACAACTTTGGAGAGCGTTTCACGCTCGCTCTATTTCGTGACGGGGTCGAATTCTTCTTGCTCGCCGGGCGCACTTTTTATTTCGTTTCATTTGATTTTCAATTTCCGCGTGTTCATGTGCACGCGTTTCTTTGCGAGAACAGCGCCGGGTACGTTTGGTAGTAAGTTTTTCATAAGTGGTTGCGGATATATTTTGGTGATAGCAAGTGAAGAAGTAATGTAACTGTATTTCATATTTGATTATAAATTTAGCATGGTGCGAGATTTATGATGGAAGACGAATTTATTAAATTGTTATTATAGTTGTAATAAATTATGTAGAATTAAATAATCTTTCCAATTATACATTATGAGCTCGATCAATCCAAATATATATCAACTTTTATCGTCAATGACAAAATCAAATGAGTAATCGTAGAGTCAGGTAGATTCATACAATTATGCAATTTAGCTTAATATTTCGAATCAGTCTGATTACATTTTTTTATTTAATTTTCCATCATCCTGATTTCCATACCTTTACTGGTATGAACCAGCTTTGAGTAGCTCACTTTCAGAATATGATATATGTTGCCATTCATGTTTCCACATCAAGCTCCCATCGATAGCTTTAATCTCAAATCCTCCGAATATATTGGATTCCACCTAAACAGTAATATTGATATAAATGTCCAATATTCCAAAATGTTGTTAAACTACTTATTAACTTAATTTTTAAGTATCAATATAATATTTTAATTCAAGAAGAGAAGGACCTTTATGCCGATAAACTTATTAATTGACGTTAATTACAGCCCGATAGAAATGCGACGCCCGGGACAAATTTACCGCCAATAACTGCGCTGCGCACGCTTACTTTGTCATCCACTGCGTGTACGTACTGACGTTAATGTTTAATTAGTGACACTAATTGACACGAGCGCCGGCGCTCGTCTCTGAATTCCACGGACTAATTACATGGATTATTAAATTTATCGAGTTTTCCCGCGGAAGGAGGAGATCGCGTCACGATTGGATTAACGCTGCGCGACGTATTGTCGAAACGAGGGCTATGCTTGTATACACGAGCTATAAATGGTTTTCTAATGATGCCCGATGTGCGTTTAAGTGCAACGTACGCGTTTACTTTCTCGTTTTTTTCTTCTTTTTTTCCCGCGCGCGGCTCTATGGTGCTCGAGAAACACACTTTCGTGAGAAAGTGCTGCGCGTGCCTCTGAAAACGGTCCTTAATTGCCGGGAGAGTGATGTGAATGATAAATTTGAAGTTCCGCAGGGTCTCGCCTGTGATGTACGGATGAAGCTGATCTGTTTCATCTGTTTAGCTGCGCTTTCTAAAGTATACCAACGAGGAAGAAGGTTTAAAGATTCTAAAAGTACAGCGTTTCGTTATACTTTATTATATAGTTTTCTATTCTGTATATGGAACACTTGGTTTTCTTTACGCATACTTATTAATTTTCACCGAGAATATTCCTTTGAATATAAATGATGCATATACTTTGCCTAGAATTGTCTAGAAATTGTACATGAGAAAAATCTGGATTCACGAGACTTTTTGTTTACTCCAGATGAAGTTATTATTAACAATGTGTTAATATATCTTATTTTGAACCTTCTCAAACAAAATATCATACTTTTGTCTATTTTCTTGATATTAAGGTTTTACATTAATCAAACAATTTACAAGTAAATACACTGGATTAAATTTCTTGATATAATAACTTGTAAAGTACTGGAATTATAAAAATATACAACAATAATTAGAAAAACTAATGTAAATTTATAAAATATAACTATCATAATAATATGAGTAATATCAAAAGCATGAAAAATGTCAGAAATCACTGCCAATGTATAACACCGAAGAAAAAGAAGCCATTAAATTTCACCCAATAAACCGCGCTTTATAAATCCAAAAACTTCCATCCATATATATAATACCCTCGCGTCCGCATTAATCCATCCTCAAACCACAAAAAGCCTCGCAAAAACTTTTACCATTCGTCGCCTTCCGCGACACTCGCATATACTTACACACACACGCGCATCAGCGCCTCATTAATTCAAAGTGTCAATTACGGCCGCCGCATCGGAACCAGCTGCCACCTCCCGCTTCCCTCCCATTGATCAGCGGCGAAAATCTCTCTCCCTCTCATATACACACGCGTATTTCCTCGCAAAACTCTACTTAGCTCGGGGCTTTCGAAAAAAAAATAGAAACTTTTTTTACCTTCTCGTCGTCTAGGCGCGAGCGAGAGGCGGAGTGAAATTGACTCCTACTGGGTCAGTGGGTGACGGAAGCCGAGCCCACCGGCGCGCCGCGATTTCCCGCGCGCGCGCGTGTGTGTGTGTCTGTGTGTGGACATGTAACGAGGCGAAATTTACGAGAGCCCCTTATGCGATGATGTGTGTCGCTAGACGATGAAATTCGAGATACAGGCGAGGGTGCGAAGGTTTATTGCGCGAAGGGCTCAGCACAGTGGCCGCAGTCTTTACGTGAGTGCGACTAAGAGTGGGTATATGATGTGGGTTCGTGCGTAGCGTCGTCTGGAACTTATTAATTAATTATGGTGTTGTGTGTACTTCGTAACTCAGTATGATTGATATAGAGTTTAAATGTAACTATAATATTGAAAAGCGGATATGACGGTAATAAAGGAAGGCGTATAAAACAGTCTGTGACGGAGATGAAATTATTGGCGGTATTAAAAAGTTCAATTATTGAAAATCCATAAGGGCTTTATGGAACAAATAAACGTGGTTCATTTTTAAGAGCTTGATAAAAGTTTTAATTTCTGTTTTAATTAAAAGCTATATGTATCGTAACATAAGAGGATTTTACCTGTGAAAATGAAAGATTTGTGTATTGATTTTCTTTTTTCGGAATAACGAAGAAATGTGGCCACTGGAATGGCTTGTTAGTGTTATTTTTCAAAATTATTAAATAAAGTTACGAGGGAACCGAGTTTCTCCTCTTAACTCTCCGGGGAGCAATATATTCATGTTAAGGCATAGATATTCTGTGATAAAGAGAAGTTACAATATATGCAAACTACGCAATCTTAAAGAAAATTATTAACTAATAAAAGAAAAACTGCGCTAAAACGATGATTTATAAAACAATGATTTCAAAGTGTTTTTGTTAAAACAATTAAATAAGATTTATTATTGGTATCACAAGGTATGCGAATAAATGTATTTTATGCGAGGATAAAATTATTGCACATTAAATTCAAAATGCGAATTACTTTTAATTAATTAACATTTGAAATTAATTAATTTTAATTGTAATTAAAACACTTAGCAATATAACATATTATCAGTGAAAGGACTTCACATTAAAACATAAACAAACAATCCAAAGTACCACTCAAACGTCAACACACTCTTTGCAGAATAGCCACTACTCTTCAAAAACCACCTCAACGCCCACGTGTCTCTACCCGAAAACAAACGATTCCCACCCACGCTCGACACCTCCAGCACAAAGCACCCAAACAGCATTTGCAAAGCCGTATCAAAAAACGTCTATCATCGTTCGATAAATCCCGGCTGTACGGCTGTAGATTGATCGAGTATGCGGTCATACAATGCGGCTGTCGACGCGCGACAATGAAAGCGAGCCTGAAGCGTGTTTATATGGTAATCATGAGGCGCAGAGAGGAGGGACCGACGCCTCGGAGAATGTAAATCGGAGCGCGCGTTAGAAATTATTATAGGCGCAGGCGCGAGAAGAAAGCGATCGCGCGTATGGGTATTGTGAAATCGGATTCTCTCGATTCTCTCTATAAGTACCCGCGAGACATTCATGTGGCGGGCTGCGATCTGAAGAGTATAGTCGGGACTTTCTTTTTTCCGATCGATTCTGTGTGTCTATGTGCTGCGTCGATTTGTTGTGTGGCGCTGTTGAGTTTGGAGACGAGAGGGAATCCTTCTTTAATGTGTACAACGAAATCATAGCTTATTCGTAATTGTAACTTGCAGTACTATTTAGAGATTATCACGAAACGGATATAATGATTTCTATTTCTATGCATTAATAATTACAGTATTATTCAAAATTTTAACAACATACTTGTTATTCATTTACAACAAAAAGTATGGTTATATTTTTATACGAAAGGGAAATTTTGTAAACTAATCGACATTGAGTTAAGTACGAAAGTAAAAGAGTAGAAACTTTTAAGTCACTTTGGTCTAATGTGTATTCTATATTCAGAACACAAATTCGATCGATTTTCACTAAATATTTTCGTAAAAATGTGTGTGTACATATATTTAAGCCTACAAAAAATTAAATTTCATTTTTACACCTTGAAAATATTCTCGCTCATTTTCAGACTCGATCATAACATGGCCCACATTATTTAAGTAAACAAGAGAGATAAATAATATGTCAGATAAATCACGCCTTCGGTTAAATAAGCCTGACTCACCCGGCGAACGAAATAATCCTGCACACATGCGCGAACCACAATATTACAAAAGTAACGTTAAATAATCAATCTTGCCAAAGCGGTACCAAACAAAAAAAAAACCATTAGCAGCTTCCAACCGAAAGCCCGGCTACACGCGGTCGCATTTGAGAAAATTGATGATACCCCGAAGATTATTATCCAACGGGCGTGAACCGGTTGACCTTTCAATTCGCCTCTCTATCGGCGCTCTCTACACGCGCGAATGAACGGGGAAGACGAGATTATATAAAAATTCGCATCATCCTTTATATATACATGCGATGGGTCGGCCCCTCCGCGTGGACTATTGAAATGGCCCATCACCACCGAAATCATCATTGATGGCACATCGCACACGCAAACGCGTCGCGGCTGTGTAACCTAATTTCTTAATTCGGCGATGATCGGTTTCCACGCGGCGCCACTATTTGTGGGCCTGACACGTGCCTGAAAAATAAAAACACAGAGGGAGCGTGTCGTTTGAAAGGTTTTTGCATGAAGTCGACGGGAAACGTATAGTTATTTAGGGATAGGTTTGGGATGATTTAAACTGATACAATATATCGCGCGTTCTTGCATAAAAATAAATCATTATAAATGAAGTGATTTGACGGTTCTTTAGCCGTCGATGTTATCAATCATTTATTGTCTTATCAATTTAACATAGATGATTTAGATGTTTTATATTTATATAGTATAACTTCCTACTGTTATAAAGAAAAGAACAAAAAATCGATCAATAGTAACTTTTAATAGTTATATATCATGAACATAATGAAAATTAGGGCATAGACTATAGACAACAAATAATCACTTTTGCTGTATATTTAGTCATGAATTAAAAAGTTCACTGTTTTGACTGTGAGATTATTCGTAAGATATAAATTACAATAATATAACAACTATCGATCAAGTCAATACTTTTGGCATCAACGTGTACGTCACAAACTGTATAAAATTATATTGATATTCTACAGTTAAGTTAGTTTAACGCTTACTTTTCAAACTAATATTTATACCTATCATTATGCACTTTTAGAAAACTGAATAGTTACAAAATGTAATTTCCAAGTTTTCAAATATAGTTTAAAATAGTCTTACCTTATTTATTGTACACTTACGTACATCACAAATAAACTTTCAATATCATTGTTAAATTCAAAATCTTGCTATAGAAATCTCTATAAAGGCCAGTATCAGTTATTTTCATATTGAACCACTCAGTACCCGCAATCAATTATAGGAAAAATAATAGTTTATTTGATTTCATTACAAGTAAAATAAGCCCAGAATATCGAATTCACGAAATGGTAGTATTTTTTAACAAAGAGATAAAAGCGAACGATTCTCTAATAGATATATAGCTTCAGAAAGTGTTATTGGCATTACACCAGCCATTTTATTTGACTCGTCCAAAGTATACGTTCGTTATGAAATGGCTTTAGAATCATCTACTTCACAATATTTCAGAAGAAATTATAAACATTATATTATATTTCAATATCAACATGAATTTTATATAGAAGAATTACAGAGATTCATAAAATTTGTTGCACAAGATCAAAACCTAAGATTTTGGTTATACGTTTTAATAAAAACAATTTCAATTCAATTCAATTCATCACCATTAACGCAGCTGCGGTAATGGGGACGTGGAGAGGCTCCACGCCCGCCACTACACCTAGTGCCCTTGTGGGCGTGGTACGCATCGCGCCCATGGCTCCCCTCAATATGTATAAGCCCTCGAATCCACTCCAATAGACGCCTAACCCCGATGAGCTCTGTTCTGCGCCACCAGAGCACAGCAGCATAGACAAGCCTGGGAATCAGTACGGCGCTATGGGGCCTCAGGGTGATCTTGGAAATGAGGCCCTATGTGCTGCTTAATGCCCTTAGGTACGTCCAGAAAACTGACAGGAACTTGTCACGTTGTGTAAGAACGTGCCTTTCCCAGGTCAGCTTCCTGCCCAAAGTTATACCAAGGTATTTTGCTGCATTCCTCGCTTCCAGGGTCTTGCCCTCTAATGTGGGCGGCTTGTATGGTTAGAGTTTGTATTTCCGAGTGAAAACGACGAGCTCGATTTGCTCTGGATTTACAGAGTCCTGTTGCCTCGAACCTGCGTTCCACCTTCCCTTAATGAGAATCAGCAGTCGTCCGCGTAGGCCTATGCATACCAACCCCCAACATTCAGTGTCTAGAAGTCCGTTGGCTACCAGACACCATATGGTGGGGGAGAATACTCCGCCTTGCGCACACCCCCTAATGACCATCCCTGTGACTTTGGTTGAGCCCAACTTGACTTCCACCGTTCGACGGCTCAGTATGCTCCCAAGTCAATCCACTAGTGACTCGGGCACCCCATGTCTCCTTGACTCCTCTGGAATGGTCTCTGTGGAGGTGCGGTTGAAACCCCTTCCACATCTAAGAACGCCCCCACCATGATTTCCTCTTTCTCCAGCTGCTCCTCTATGCGATAGACTGCCGAGTGTAGGGCAGTCTCCGTCGAGGGACCTGCCCTATAATCGTGCTGGTTGGGGTGTAAGATCCTAACTGTCAGTGCTTCGTCCTGCAGCT
This sequence comes from Torymus sinensis, assembly GCA_030522985.1. NCBI lineage: Eukaryota > Metazoa > Arthropoda > Insecta > Hymenoptera > Torymidae > Torymus > Torymus sinensis. The sequence goes on from JAPYZP010002355.1 coordinate 9,724, forward strand.
ATCTATCCACTAGCCTCTCGAATGTCTTAAAGACGAAGGTCAGACTGATCGGCCTAAAGTCTTTAACAGTCGTATGGGTAGGTTTCCCTGCTTTCGGAATGAAGATAATTCTTACCAATTTCCATGCACGTGGCACGTGTGCCAGGGCAATGCTAGCCCTAAAGACTTTGGCCAGGTGCCCGATGAATACCTCTATTCCTTCCTACAGGAAGACCGGAAGCACCCCATCTGCTAGGAGCCTTAAAGGACTTGAAGTTGCCTATGGCCCACCTGGTTCTCTCAGATGTGACTATACGATCTACCAGGTCCCAGGCCGCTCTCCTCGGTGCTAGGGCCCGGAGAGGTCTAGCCCGGGCCTTGACGCTCGGATTAAAATCCGGAAAGTTTGCTTCCAGGAGTCGCGGCAGGCAATCCTCCTCCGAAACTGCATATTCCCCGGTTGGGAGTTGAATAGCTTCTAGCCAGACCTCCAGGTTTTTCGCGAGGATGAGATTCAGCCTAGCTGCGTGAGGGTACCTTTCAATACCATCGCAGTAGCTCCTCCATCCTCTCTTCCTCTCCGTATTGACGCGAGATTTGTACTGCCTCTGGACCTCCTTGTGGGAGGCCCAGTCTTCCGGTCTGCGAGTATTCCGAGCCCTGTTAAAGGCTCGCCTCACCTCCCGGCGCAGGCCTTGGATTGATGAATGCATTAGTATTTATTATGACAAGAAATTTACAAGGATTTGACACATCAATAGAATCTTTACAATGAAAATATTCACAAAATACTACTAAATACTTCAAAATAAAATCAAGATAGAATAAATAGTAATACAAAATATTAAGAAATCTGTAATGTATTCAATTGTTTTATCATCTCATGATAATTTTGATGGGTCTTAATATTAAAATATTTAATGAATATTTGAGGTAGTATATAGTAGTCCATCCCTAGTAAACTCCAAAAATGTATACAATTTAGAAGTACGCGGAAAAGGGTTGGGTAAAGCAGCTGCGTCAGTAACAGCCGAATAGTGCCATCAGTCAGTCGCTCAAAATCGTACATATATTTAGGCGACCTTATGCGGTGACTATCGGTATCGACGCCCAAACCTTTCTCCGTAATCATTTAGTCAATAGCATAAACTATAGTAAGTTAATTACGTTATTACATATATATTCATAGTTAATGGCAAATTCTTGGCATGTACAGTGAATAATATAGTGTAAAAAGTTAGTACTAAACCTGTTCTGTTGTTGCACGCATGTTTTTCTTATTAAAAGCAAAATAAATAATGGTTCAACTCAGATATATTACGAGTCTAAGTTTATTTTGTATTAGTGTAGTTACTACAAATCATAACTGGTTTGATCAAGTGATGCATAGTATACTATACAAAGAAACCATTTCGCACGCAACAATATTTTTTAATAAGGAAAGTAATGTGAATCATACCAACATAAATTTTATTTACAAAAATATTATAAAATCTTTTCCGTCAATTTCTATTGCTGTAGAAAATACAGGCAACTACAATGATAATCAAATTGTCCCAACTTTTCAAAATCCGCGATCATCAACTATATATATTCTTATTCATAATTATAGTAAATATTATCTAGAAAGTATTAAAAAAACTTTGCATTTTCTAGCGAATCTCACATCACCGTACACTAGACCAAAATGTTTAACGATATTTTACAATGATTGCAACACGCGTGACTTTTCTGAACATCATTTACAAGAAGTATTAAAGTTTGCATGGTCCTTGAAATTCTTAGATTTTGTTATTTTAATGGCTAATAAAAGTAATGCTGTTGTATTCGATTATAATCCTTTCACGAAAATCTTTAACAAAAGTCACATAATACCGGAACAAAGCCTCTTTTACGATAAGTTACAAGATATGAATGGATACATCCTTAATACGTTTACATTTGATAAAATACCATATGTATCTTTAAACGGAGATTCAAATGCAACATTAAGTTGTGGTGGAATTGATTGTAATTTTATACAAACTTTCTCAGTGATTCTAAAATATAGGATAAACTTTGTAGATAATTTTAAAAATAAAACACTGCCGAACATGGTTAAACGATTGGAAAATGATGATTTCGATATAGCACCTATAACACTTCTGCTAAGTAGCGATTTTTATAATAAAGATATGCTATTTGGAAAGCCGATAATTTACGACCTTGTATGTCTCATCGTACCAGTCTTACAGTCTTCTCAGATAAATAATTTAGCGACCATTTTAATATACATCTGCCTCTCATTTGTAATCATATTTTTCGTGGTATTTATGGCTAAAATATTAAAGTTTACTTCAAAACATTGGACTACCTTTAACGTTTTCCAAATATTGCTAGCTATCGCTATAAAGAGAAAACCTACAAAATATAAGGAAAATATTGTTTACCTTAGTATAGCCCTAATATCTTTGAAGTATTCCGCGGACACCGTTGCAATTTTAACTGACAATAAGATAATAAAAAACAATGAAATATCATTCAATGCTTTGGACGAATTAAAAAAACCATCGTTACCCACATATGCAAATATACTCATGATTAGAAAGGAAGACATGCTTTATAAAAATGTTAAAGGCATTCCCGTAATACGTGACTGCATTGAAGAAATGCTCAAATTCAGAGATCGTATGTGTCTTGCACCGTATACTTATGCTAATTATTTTGTTAATACATTTAAAGACAACGACGGAAATCCAATTATTAAGTTATCCAATCCTCCAATACAAACAGACTTTAAATCATTTGTTTTTAAAAAAGGCTCACCGTTCGTGGAGAAATTTGACAAAGGATTTCAAAGAATAGTCGAATCAGGAATCTGGATCACATGGAGAAACGAGACAAAACACAGTAAATCACATAATCAAGCAATAATTATTTTTAATAAAATTGGATATATTGTTCAACTTATCACGCTTTTGGCTGTGGGATATTTAATTTCAGTCATAGTTTTCATTCTCGAAATTTGTAAAGTAAAAACCAAAAAAAATTCTTAATCGGTAAAAGAATGCACTCTTCCCAGAAAATGAGGATCTAGTAGGTCATAATATCTAACACACACTCATTTAAATTCTCGATCCAATGTAATTAGACAAGTCTAAATTATGCGTGTGATTAGCAGAAAATAAACTATATAAATTTGCTACATTTGTTTAACAAAAAGGTTCTCTGTCGCTAAATTCGACAACGAATTTCAAAAGATAATAGAATCAGGAATTTGGCATACTTGGAAAAATGCAACAAACATAATAAATTACATAATCAAGTATACATATCCTAGATATTAAAAATGGATATCTCACTCAACTTATCACGTTTTTGACCATAGGATTCTGAATTTCAACTGTATCTTTCATTTTTTAATTTTTCTGGAAACATTATTGATTAATCTCTGTAATACAATTATAATATAATTTGAAAAATATTCTATTATATCAAAACATGTTAATTTTTAAACGTGTAAGAAACTTTTATGCAATAAAATTATGCTGTATTATAAAATAACAATTACTTTTCTCTAACGAATTTGTATATCCTATATAACCTTATTTTAGGAACAATTATGAAAAGAATTGATATGGTAGTATTTAGGGTAACTATTATTATATGAGTTACATTGTCTGTAACTTTATTAATTTGCAGTATCTTTAGTATAAGAATATCATATTTAATGCAAATTGATTGATTTATTGGTTTAGATTTTGTTTGTGCATTTTAGATCTAAATAAATACCCACCAATTACTTTTTTACTGCCTAGTGCAGGAAATAATAAATGTTAATAACTGCAAATAATAATAAAAACTGAAAAAACTGTAAATAACTGTAAATAACTGTAAATAACTGTAAATAACTGTAAATAACTGTAAATAACTGTAAATAACTGTAAATAACTGTAAATAACTGTAATAACTGTAAATAACTGTAAATAACTGTAAATAACTGTTATTAACGTCTCAAACCAAACATTTATAACAATTATTTTCAGTTTTTAACAGTTATTTTTAGTTTCTTACAAAAACGATTTTCACTAGGATAAAATTTCTGTTTTTGTGTTACACTTATTTGCAAATCATAATATTCATAAACAATGTTGTCAGCGGCAAATATAGTTTATAGTACCTATTACAAACGCATTTGTAAGATGATCAATAGCTCCCCGCTTTGTACACTATTGAGTGTGAAAAATCAAGTATTGTACACATAGTTGGAAACAAAAATTAAGAATGAAAATCAGTTGTTGTGCTTTTTGTCATAGTATTATCGTACACAATCTAATCAATTTATTAAAGAAAATGTCCACTCCACCCACGTGTATTAGGATCAGCAAAACAAAACATTCTTCCGCTGTGAGTGCTACACTTACGCACGCGGTCATTACACTTAACCGTATTTCCTCCCACCTCGCTTCCTGCCCTGTTTTTGCGCGGCGTGTCGCGATCTCTTTCCAGCTCGTTTTTCCCCTCGGCCATGGTGATGCTTCTCTCCCAAAATGCATTTTTCAGCCTCTGTCATCTATTTATAAAACATCGCGTAAATGTCATTTTTTATGACAGCAATGCCCACGGCGCCAATATATCGACGCGCTGTTAAATCGCTGTTACGTTGCACAATGGTAATTGAATCGACGCGAGCGCACGATTCGATGTTATGAAATCGCGCGAGAGGTTTTTTTTTGCGGGACAAGAGGCGAGGATCGTCGCTGTTTGCGCTCGTAAAATTCATGCTATTGTGTAGGTTTATTCTTTTTATGGCTGGAGAGATGATGCAGCCGTTGCTAATCGTGGAATGATTATACTTTGAAATCTACATGGCTACGGCATTACCTAGAATTATTCGCAAATTCAATGTGGAATCGTAGGCTACTTAAATATACGTTGAAGTAAGAAGAGAATTTGTCAAATAACTCATTTATCGTCTATAATCATTGGATATATAATTATATAGTTCCAAGAAAATGGTTTGAAATAAAACCACATCGATTCTATAATAAATTTTGCAACAGTATTTGTTTAAATTGGTCTTCAAAGCAATGCAGATGCTTTTTTCTTTGATCAATCTTGCATGAAAAAAGGGCACAGCTTTTTACCACACAACTACAATGGAAGAAATTCAAAAGATATTCAGTGGTTTCAAAGTCTCTTGCTTGTTACTTAGATGTACTTTTTTTTACTGTAGGTACGGTTCATTGAACAACTTGTTGATGGATTGAGCTGTACGATGACTCATTTTCTTTTGAATGCACAATAAATCGTTATTACCTCTGGAACCTTTTAAATTAGTCATTCTCGTTAATGCTTTTTTTTTCGATAAAAAACACACTGCAAATTGTTCATCATTATTTAGTTTTATTGAGATTTAAGTCCACTTAAATAGACTTAGCAGTATTCAAAAGAATAAGATAAAACTAAGATAGTTGATAACTTATACAGTATAAAAATTCTGCAAATAATCATTTTTAAAGCAGACTATTAGATTTATACTACGTAAATTACGTAGCCCATGTCAATATTACCTCGACATCGGTTGGCAATAAAATCAAAAGAACACCAATTGCTATTGCGAATTCGAACAAAAATATTACATCAAGGATACAGGCGCATTTCGCAGAAATGTGATTGTCAACAATCCCCGCCAGAACAATCTCTGACGTATATACGTATACGTACGTAGGATGATTTCTTCATCGAACTTGACGGGAGAGACCCAGAGCCAAGGGGGACAAGTTCGGCCGCAGATGAGTGAAAGAAAAAAAAGAATTGAAATCCACTCCTACAAAAAGAGAAGCTAAAGCGAAACGTATACAGACGAAGGAAAGTAGCGAGTGTAATGCGCGCGTGCGTCCCACTTAGCTTTATTGGCGTGACCGCCGACATTATCATCATTATTGGCGTCAATCACGGTTCGATCACCCGGAGGAAACATCGCCCTCGCGGGGAACTAATCGCGACCGGCTGGCTTATATAACGCATTATCGAAGAGACTCGGTGCGCTTTTCCCATGCAGGGAAGATATATCAACGCCCTGATCTTTCCCAGTTTCCTCTTTCGGGCTACGTCTATACATATATAGGTGGCTTCGATTACCTTTAGCTTCGATAGGAGAAAATAAGATAGAGATCGGAAGTATAAACTGGAAATATGGGAGTGAGATTTGTGACAGGAAATGAGTTTGGTGATTTGGTCCAGTCCGGATTCATTGTATGTAAATTGGTTGGAGATTGGCTCGTTCAAGGTGACGAATCGTTTTCTGCAAGTGAAAACGTATCGATTTCGTTGATATATGTTAATTATATTGTTCATTAAAATGCATACAAAAAACTGTTTATATAACACTTCCTGCTAAAATCCTACCAGTAGCTTTTCCGTAATTTAACCATCCTATCTGTTTTGGCTAATATAAATGCGCACAGCGGGCGATGAAAAATTTAAGAGAAAGTAATGGAAATTTTAAATTCCAATGAGTAAAGTGAATTTGCCGTTAAGTAAAAACCTCAAAGTACTCCGCAACTTTCTACTACTTAATTAATTATCATTTTATAGGTGTAATGTGCGGCAAAGCGGCGTTCTTACAACTGCATAATGCATTTTTTAACAGTATCATAACAAGAGAGTTATTTTTTTGTATCTTTAGATATTGCGTTCTAAGTTTATCTCCAGAGTTGAGTTCAACGAGGCACTTTTCGACTCAAACGACTACAATATCAAATTTTGTTATCAATAATAAATATTAAAATTTGTAAGAATTTATAGTTATTAATGAAATGTAATATAATCTGTTAAAAATACTAGTAACACTATTGGATACAAACATATAAGCTCGTATTACATCACTTGAATAAAGACAAACATTTATCTTAGAATTTTTCACGAGTAAACCGTTTAGCACTCTTGATTGACGCTCAAGTGCCCATTGAATCGTTAACAATCTACAGAATCGAAAACATATCAATTCAACTTAATGCGCCTTTTTCAGAACCAGTCCCGTAACTGACAAGCAGCTTGGAAAACAATCTCAACAATGCAGTACAGCTTCGTTCGAAATGGCCACGTTCACCCGTCACATTTATGCTACCGTGCAGGACACGTGTATGCCTGTGTGTGTGTATTTATAGATTTCAGGTATACCATAAACAAGCGTTTCACTCCTTTATTCGAAGCATTCGCGCCTTAACTCAATATTTTCTCAGTCATTAGAAAACGATTTTTAACGGATTTTGTAATATTTACGACACGTGGCCTTTTATTGGTCAATAAATTACCCGCTCTGGAGAAGAAAGTGATCATCGAACATATATCTAACTTTTATTTGTCCATTACTATTCTAATATAAAATTTTTTCATCTCCCCTGAATCACACTTAGTGTATTTACAATAGTCATACCTCAAAAATTTTTAATACTTGACAACGTATAAAAGGTTTTTTTATTTAAGGCTACTTAATTATTGTTGCATAAAAAAAATACATGACGACCATTATCTTTCAGCAGATTAGTATGCTCACTTAAATGTGTACATAATTTCAAAAGAAAAATGTTTACCATTGATTTTTAGACATATGTATGAAACCAATACCATTATTAAATGCTCATGAAGACATAGAAAATGTCATCCTTTTAAGTAGAGGATAAAGCTTGTAGTATCAATGAATCAATGTCTCCACATAAAACAATGCACGTGTCTGTAACTCTTAAATAAATTTTAGTTCTTTTTGCCAATTTCTATTACATTTTACTCTGCCATCCATAATAATTTTGCTAAAATCAATTGATTTGAAGTTGCATACAGACTTTTACATTTAAAAAGACGAATTACTCCTAATTATAATTCATCATTCTTATTTCGTCATGCCTTTGGAATTCCTCACACTCGCCAAATCAATTGTAAAACCAATGCACTCCTCAACAATGACCAAACCCATCATCGAAACGTAGCTTTTCCTATACGCGTGTATGTGTGTCACCTCACGCGTCCGTGAAACGCCTTCTCGAGTCGGCCTCAGCTCCACGCACATTTCCTTCGGCGCACCTCCAACTCTAACATAATAACACATCATAATATATATATCCGTCGCATACCTCAGCTCTCCGGATCAGGATCCGTTCCGGAACCGCGCGACTTCCGCGATATATATACATGCCCGCCGGGGTGTCCTTGCGCGGAGGTCGTTGCAAATGTTGCATAGCCTCCGGTGATAAAGCGAGATATATATCCGCGAATTTTTGATTCCCGGAGTTTTGAGTGTTCGGTGCAAGGTGAAGCGCGCCTCGGAATACCGGGGACACACGTATGTGTCAATTAAGAATTCAGGAGTAGCCGACCTTGCCCAACATATCGACGTCTGTACGGGCACTCGATAACATTAGGCGACTTGCTACTCTTTTATTTGGTTCATCTCGCGATCTCAGAAAGTCACGCGCGGGGAGAAGGATCGAGCTGATGTTTTATGCAGGACATGTGTCGGCTGGTCGGTGACGCTTGCGGTAAAAATTTTTCTCCGCTTCTTAAAAGCGTAAACAGGGTGGCACGGAGGCCGAGTTATACTACTGTCGAGTCGAGAAAGGTGCGTTTGAAACATTTATTTGGTTTAGAAAGGAACGCGCTGCGACAAGTTTTATTAGTCCAATATCGCATCAGTCGGGACAATCATCAGGAACTGTCTTTCATACCGTGACCTCGATATTATGAGATGGAACGAAAATGCTAATTACTTCCGATTAATGAAATGTCCGTCTGACAGAAACGTTGATATATTTATTTTAATTTATTCGAACTTTTGGAATAAAATTACAATTTTTCAGACTACCAACATATTTAAGATGGCTCCAAAGGCCACGCGCACGTAGTAATGCAACACACAATATAGGAACAAAGCTTTCGTTATCAGATTAGCCATGGTGCAGTTGATGTCAAGAATTTTTAATAACATCGATTTGACGTATTCAATTAGGATTTTTCTCTGGATTTTTAAATAATAATGTACGCAAAACAAGGTTCGATGCTTCATATCAATATGAAAATTCAAGAATTAATTTTACCTTTAACCATTAAATTTGTAATAATAATTTTTCCTCAATTTCAGAGTCAAAGTGCCAAGTCTTGCTACGCTCGGGCGCTTATACACGCCGTGCCGTAAAGTATGACTTATGCATTTTTTTTCTACAAAATATTATAGCACTGCTTGTGGCTTTCAAGATCAATTTTGAATAATCCCTCAACAATGCTTTTTTCTCCAAGATCTAACTGCTTGAATTTTTAAAACTTGCATATAGTTCTTGAAATCATATCTTTTGTTTCTGGTTGGAAATTCATATACATCTCGATCTCGGAGAAAAAAAAATTATAGAGACATGATCCAAAGTTAATTTTGAAGTGAACAGACAATGCTACATTATTTTATGGAAAAAAATAATGAAAACATGGTTTCCACTTTGTTTTGTAAGATATCAGAAAAATCTTATACGTTAGATACTAACAAGGAGATGATCAAGGGTGCGGGTCCTAGATTTGGCTAAAACTGCAGGAGGTACTTCTTTATGAAAAATAATGAGACACGTGTCTCGGGGTTTTTATGAATAGGCCTTTTTTGGCGAGATTCAAGCTATTTTATGTCTAAAATGAACAATTTTCGATAAAAATGGGGTTTCTTTCTTCGGTAATAGCTTCTTGAATATTTCAGTTATATAAATGGGCTAGAGAGTTGCAAGCAAGAAAGCAAAAAAGCTTTAATTTAAGCTGTGTTTTATTAAAAAATGTCGATTTTTAAAAAAGTTATAGGCTATTGAAAAAAGAGTAAGAAGATCACTAAAAATTTCTAATTTTTTTGAAGCATTTAACGGATAGTATTTTAAGCTATCTTCTTACTCTATTTTCAATAGTCTATAACTTTTTTAAAAATCGACAATTTTCAATGAAATACAGCTTAAATTAAAGCTTTTTTTGCCTTCTTTTAATAACTCTCTAGCCCATTTATATAACTGAAATATTAAAAAAGCTATTATTAAAGAAAGAAACCCCATTTTTATTGAAAATTATTCATTTTAAACATAAAATAGCTTGAATCTCGGCAAAAAAAGGCCCATTCACAAGAAACTCGAGACACGTGTCTGATTATTTGTCATAAAGAAGTATCTCCTGCAGTTTTAGGCAAATCCAGGACCCGCACCCCTGATCATCTCCTTGTAAGTAGTATACAATGCATTACATCGTATTTATTAAGTATACGTATTTCATGCACAAAGAAAAGCTGCTACATTTGTGTTCGTAATAATATATTACAATACTAGTGCTTTAAGTGGCTCATTGCACGACGTGACATTAGCACCCGAGCATAGCTAGGATGATAATTCACGTCGTGTAGTGGGACACTGAAGGCACTATAGCGTCGTACGATATTCTGTAGCATGTTTACCTAAATCCGCTGTCATGTCCATTCGTACGTTAAGTGGTCCATTGTTGTACCGTTCCGTAATTATCGCCCGAGCGTAGCGGGGGCGATGAGCCCGTTGCAATAATGAACTACTTAAGTCATAAATAAGCATGACCCAAGTGCGAATTAGGTCAGGCAGTGCTACAAAGTAGTTAAGTATTGCAGTCAATTTATAAATCGATGTTAAAACAGTATACTTTGCGTTGAAGTTGCTTTAAGATATTGCAAGACAGTTCGTAATGTTAAAAGGAATCAGAATATTAACAAATATCATATATGATTTTCATTTAGGATAATATAACAATTACTTCGGTATGAACATTTGAAACAGTTGTAAAATCATTTTGACAGTTATGTGGAAGTTTATATATACTAATTATAAGTAAGGTAATAGATTTGTTATAATTAATAATTGCATAAAAAAGACTTATTTACGAACTTAGTAAATGAAACACAAAATAAAATAATCAATATTTTAATTTAGTTGATATTAAATACAGATTTTCCACTAAACGTATTTTTATAAATTTTTGAATTTCCATAAACTTTATTATCGTTCACTTTCAGTCACTTCTAGAGACTTCCAGTAACTTACAAATCCCTAGTGGTCACTTTCGGTTTACTCCCGATCACTTCAAGTGTCTTTGGTATTGACATCTATATGATTTATAAGTAGGCAATAGATTTTTGAGACTACCAAAAAAGATCAAAAAATTAAGCGGATACAAGTCAATTAAGTAACTGAATGTATAATAGAGGATTTCATGTTACTCTAAACATCAAAGGATATTGGACGAGGATCTTGAATATCATCTGCTTCTCGGGACGTGGATGAAGCCGCCAAATATATAAATATACGTAAACTCGTTTATGTATACTTGTTCCGCCAATCTTACCGACACCATGTAGCTGAAAAATGCCAGCATAAGAAAAGTTACTTCAGTGAAATTAATTGACTATTGTTATAATTATAGAAAACTTAATTTATTATATTATTAAAGAATCAGAAGTGACTTTAAAAGTGTAAGTGAAAGTATTCTAAAGAACAGTGAAAATAAAATGTAACTATACACATGACTGACTCCTGAATACCATCAGACATATTGAAATATATGCTACACCATTCGTTTAGTTCGAAAAATTCAATTCTAAAAAAGAATACAAAATTTAAACAAATCTATTGATAAACACAGTATATACCATGATAAATAAAATTGGATGGGTATTTTTTTATCTTGAATTCTAATTGATATCCAAAATAGAGAAACACATCATAGAACATTTTTTTATGCAGAAAAATTATTTTATATTTTTATCGAGAATATGTTTAATAAAATGATTTTTTCTCTAACTTTATTGCTGCTTTTTTTAAAGCAAATTTTGACTCATCTGATGATAGAAAATTGGTCGAATATTTTAATACAAAATTTAATCAGCGAATTGGGATTGCATGACATTGCATTAATCATCCATTGTGTTAAAGCAGTAAAAATAACTTCTTATAACACAATATTAAAAGATATAATTAGATATTTGCCTTCAGTTATAATGAACTTCGATGGATTAAACATTATGAAAAATGAAAATGAAAGTTTTTTGCCAATGATTGAACCTTACTTATATTCGAAATTATGTATTATGTTATATCATGCAGACGTCACTAATTATTCCTGTATACAATGTATTTCTGAATTGGCGGAACTACTTCCTTCAACTATTCCGCGACCTAGTTGTTTGCTTATTTACATT
>JAPYZP010002356.1:0-13993 GCA_030522985.1 Torymus sinensis
ATGAAAACGCTCATAAAGATGCCTCCTAAGCGTATAAAACGCGGAGGAGGCGGTGGTGGCAAAAAATGAGAAAGAAAGGAATAGCGACTGTCGACCCGCGGAGAGGCTGGAGCGACTTCTATATAACATAATTATCGGAGCTCACTAGTGACGAAATTGTTAAATTTGTTTTGGCTGTCGGTTAGTTACGATGTTTGTCATGCTTGAAATAAAAGACAAAATTTTCCCAGTGATGTTAATATTGAGTAAAGTTGCCGACTTAAAGTTATTGAATATTTCTTCAGTTGCTTGCAGTACGGAATGTGCTTTTTTTTTTAAAGCAGAAAATTTTTTTAACAATATTGTCACATTTAGAAATGCATAAGAGAGAATAACATAAAAGATACAAAATTATTCATTCATCACTGATACATATTTTATTAAGTTTGAAATTTAGTAATATTGTATTTATTTATTTCTATCAAAAATATATTTATACAAAAAGCAAAAAATTAGAACCTGTTCTTGTTTTAGAATATAAAACTACTAATCTAATATGCGAATATAGGCCAAAAACATTTAAAATTCTCTGGATTTTATAAGTCAGTGTGAAATTTCGATATATTAGGAGGAAGCATATATAAACATGGGTTATAGAATCGTCGTGCAACATCTTGATTCATTTATCTAGAGCTTACAAAAAAAATATGCAATTAAGATTCGCATACCCGTAATCCACCCAAATCCAAATCAAACTGCACATCTCCAAACTCCCCAGCTCGCAAGAAAATTCGCTCGGTATTCCCGTTACGTCCCACCTACCTATACGACTCTCCAACACCGCAAACGACAGCAACGTCATCATCCCACACGTCAATTCCAGTCCCGAGCTCGCGCGCGCGCATCCTCACGTCGCTCGGCCGTTTCACGCTCGCGTTTCTATATATATATGTACCAAAAGCCGACCGCGCGCATATAAACGCCGCGCGCAGCAGCAGCTCACACAGCAGTCTGCTGGCAATCAAGCGCTAGTCGCGCGAATTTCGGTATATATACGCGCGGCAGAGCGATTTTCGTAAATCGTCCGCGGCTAATTTCAAACGTCACGCGCACGGCGGCGCCCTCTGCACATCGCCACAAAGAGTGAGAGGGGAATTGCCCCCTTGTTTGCCCGCCCGAGTATAATCGTCGTCGCGGTGTGTATAGCGCAGGCGAGAGAGCCTCGTTTATGCGAGGAACGACGACGAGTGAGCGCGGGGGGGTTTCGAGGATTGTTCGAAGAAAGGTTCGTTTGGCGTGTTTCGGAGGGGGAGGCTGCCGCTGCTGCTGGCTTTTTATGCCCCTTTGCGGGGAGGGAGCGGGAGCGAGAAGGGCGGTTTTGATTGCGCGCTCACGGTTTTACTGGCTGCACTTTGGGAGGGGCGCCCGGCCGTACGTGTCTGTCGGGAGAGGTGAATGGAGTTGGCGAGGTATATAGGGGCGCCCTCCTGGAATTGACTTTTTGCGGGAGGATTCGCATGGTAATTAGGAATGGGTTCGTGGCTGAATGTGCTGTGTGGGTCGTGGTGATGAATCGTTAGCCACCGACGCAAAAATGTCAATTATTTGTACATTTGTACGAACTGTTTGTAATAATGAGCTATTTTGAAATTAAATTTTTTTTTTTGTTTATTTTCTGTATTGTTTATTATTATTTTATTTAAATTAAAAATTATGAGTTGTAGGTATACGCATGCTAGGCAATTTGTTTTCGAGAAAAATATTTTTTACTCAGGTTAATTTGCTGTGTAAAATCGGCCATGATGATATGATAATTTTCATTAAATATTAATAATTTATTGGCAATTTTGTAATAGATTCATTTTAAATTAATTACTATAATTTTATGATAATGAACGTGGAATTTCAGATTGATATTTCAAATCTCTTCTATTTGTCAGTTTCGTTTTAACGTATACTTTATGATTGTCATTTATACGTAACTTTAGAAAGTCTATTATATAATATCTCATAGGTTTTCATTAATTGTTTATATTAATTAATCAACGCCGGCTTCGTAAGTTTCACTTTTGCGCTTACACCGTAGTCATAACCAGTATTTGCTGATAAAAATGACGATTTCATGACGCGGAAAACTTGTTTTACGAATGGAAACGTGCCATATTTCAAGAGCAATTCAACACTATGAATAGAGCCAGTAATAAGCACAAATGATTAATCACTCGTATGCCATACATTGCCTGAATCATGATGCGCAATCTTTAATGCATAGAACTGCAATATTTATTGGCTTATCACAACCGATTCAAATTTAAACGACACATGACATTTATAAAAAGTCAATTTATATGTTAATATACATTTTTAAATTTTGTCTAAAAGAGACTTTTATTTTCAGCATTATCTGCAAACTGCGAATTGAGAAAAGTTTAAAAAAGTTTTGAGAGTGGACTGTTAAAACCGAGGTTAAAACCTGTTATTCTTGCTAGGGCAAGTACTTTTTTCAACCGTTTAAATTAAGATTTATATTCATAATTTTTAATTCCAATGATAAGAAGACCTTAGAAGTTTTTAAATATAGTCATACAACTGATTGAGTAAACTAGCTCATGATTCATAATGAAGTGAACAAAGTTATACATTTAGCTATGACATCAGTATTTTATCAATTTTTTTTTGTTATATATTTGTAATGAATTTATTAAGCTGCTTAACCTACATCTCCCTGTACTGCATGCTTTTAAATTTATAGAATCACGTTTGAAAATTGTGAAATAGAGAAAATGTTGGAATAAAAATTCCTGCGAAATCTCAGCGCAGTAGCAGAATGAGCATCTATTATTAACGAGAGTACATGCGCTTTTTGACAAAAATATACACAACTTTGTGTATAAACTCGAGTCACTCCCACACTCTCGCACAAGGCAACCATTACATTGCACGAAGCGCAAACAGCATCACGTGCTGCTCTTGCGTTACACACTCTCAAAGGTTACGCGGGCAAAACAGCTACTCTCTCGGCGCGCAACAACACATATACACACAAGCAGCGCACGCGCCCACGCGTTCGTTTATATCCCAACTCGGAGACTACTCTCCGAGACCTTAATTCAAACTGCCGTTTCTCTGCCGCCACGGCCAAGGAGGAGGCACGCGATCCAATAGCTTTCAGACCGATCGGTTAGACGACGTGGCGTCCTTGAATTTCCTGTATAATTGAATTTCCGGTACGCACGAGAGACATAGTAAACTTTGTTTGTCTCTCTGTATCTCTCTCTCTCTCTCGCGCGTGCGCGCGCACGCCCAGGCATAATACATATCTATCATTACAATTCGATTTTATCATTATTATATATTCAATATTTTTTGTTAACTTTGTATGCGAAATTCTACTTCTCATGCCTGTTTATTACTTCGCCAAAAGCCGCAAATTGGACACTACGCATACTATGTATAAACAGGCATAAAAGTAGATAGTAAATTACGCACACTGTGTTAAAAATAATAGTGTACGATACGCCTGCGCGTAGGCGATTCACCCACACGTGCGTGCCCATTCGCATTTGCATTCCTATAATGCATTCTACCACTCTACCTATGTTTTCAATTTTCGCCACCTAATGCAAATGTGAGATTGCTTTTGGCGCTAGTGTTAGGTTACCCCTACCAAAGCGAATCTTATTTAAATTTAAAAGCAAATAAATGATGTGACATTAGCTATTTATTCGTTAACGATACTAAAACAAACAGCGCAAATAAAAATCTGACAATGCTTTTCAACTTCAGATTTATCGAAGAGGTTTTTTTATTAATAGAATTTGATAAAAATTTGTACTTCATATTTCTCATTAAAATTGATTTTTTACACTCCGTGCGATAAGTGCCACCTTCTGAGTATGCTTGCTAAACGCAACTCAAGATTTATTTATAGCATATTTAATTATTATGATTTACAAAAAAAAAAGAAAAAACAATTTTATTAATAATAATAATTATTATTTGGTTAATTAAATGGTCAAATTGATGGTTTATTTTTGTTAAAAATTATCTTTATCGGTCTAGTTTGTCAGGAATTGGTTATGCAGGAAAAATGGAAGACTTAAATTGTGGATTATAAATTACGCTTTGCCTAATATTAGCGACGCTTAGTAGTGCAGGTAATTAAGTTGAACTAGCCTTTTTCGAGGACAGTAATGTGCTGATAAGGCGTTTCGCGAGTAAGAAACGTCGAAGCTTGCTGTGGTAGACGGCAGTTCCTCAAAAGCTAGTGCTACGTAAAGCAACAGTGTTGATGAAGACTGAACGTAAAGAATAACTTTAAACAATAAATTACTATTTACCTATTATTAAATATAAACTTTCTATTTACAATTCATCTTATAGTACTTTTCGAATGTTCTTAATAATTTATTAATTAAATAAAATTATTTAATAAGTCTATTACTATTACAATTTAAATAAAACAATTTTTATTAAATTTTTACAGTACTGGTAATCGATTCCAGGTAAAAACCGATTCCATTAATAAATAAATATCGTAAAAAGTCAATTGATTAAGAGAGGACTAAAGATTTTCTACACAGTGCTAAAATTATAAACATAAAGGATGCCCCCTAACGCGTCAAGTGTAAACCCAAGCTTACAAAATCAGTGTGAAGAGAACCAAGCGCATTTGGAATGTCCAAAGGAATTGCAAGCTAAAATTATTGCTGAAACAAAAGCCCTCAATAAAGAATATGGCATTTCTGAAGAAACTAAGAAAAGAAAAGGATTATTTGAATTCGAGACAGACTTAATATGGACAAATCTTATTTCTATAACGATACTACACATTTTAGGAGTATATTACGCACTTACATTTCCATGCATAACACATTGGAAGACTTTTCTATGGAGTAAGTAATAGATAAAATACTGCCTTCAATATCTATCATAAAATATATTGTACGAATGCTATCTATTTCAATTTACATAAAACGAAGTTAATCAATATATAAAATTAATTATTTTCCTTGAAACAATTAAGAAATTAATACTTTTTCACAGTCCCTTGTTATGATGCAATTAATCAGATACGCGATTAATATTAATAAATTGGTTTTATTGATTATAACATTTCTTAAGAATTATTATGTTTTAATAAATTGTTTACCGAATTATTAATAAAAATGAATATTTTTGAATAAAGTTTAGTCATTCCGAGAATTTTTGTTTTTAATTTTCTTTAAAAAATTATTACACTTCATTGACTAATAAAAGGTTCGATGCTCAAAAATGGTTCCTTAAGGTGATTCTTTCGCTATTTCCTAATCAAGTCAGTGCTGAATGAACAGGTTAACTAAAATTTAACAAACTATAGTTGTAATGTGATATATTTATTTAAAATGATGTAGATAGTCAATGTATTATAAATGAAGTGTATTCAACATGACTAAGATAATTTTTTTAACAAAATGTCGACATTTTAGAAATAGATATCGTCAGCCCAAACAATTATTGATAAAACACCTTAATATTTTTTTTATCTTAACCGATTTTAGTTTTGAAGGTCTCGTTTTGTTCCTTAATTAATTTGATGGGAACATGCCGAAAGAAAAATGCAAAGTTATTCAAAACCAAGAAATTTATAACCAAATAAAAAATTATATTTTTTTAACAAATGTGCAAGAATTTGTGAACAATTAACTTTCTGAGTTTTGAATAACTTTGAATTTTTCTTTCGGCTATTTACCATGAAATTAATGAAATTACTTACCTTCAAAACTAAAATCAGTTAAGAAATATAAAATGTTTAGGTGTTTTATCAATAATTGTTTGTGCTGACGATATCTGTTTCTGAAATGTCGACATTTTATTAAAAAAATTATCTTAGTCATGTTGAATACACTTCTTTTATAATATATTGACTATATATATCATTTTAAATAAATATATCACATTACAACTATAGTTTTTTTAAATTTTAGATAACCTCCTCATTCAACACTGATTTGACTAGGGAGTAGCGAAAGAACCACCTTAAGAAAATAATTTATATTATAGCTTGCTAAAAACAGGTAAAGAGAACTCTAATATATTACAAAGATAATTTAAGAATTAAGAAAAAACAAATTTGTGGTACGAAGTCGTAGGAATTTACCATTTAAAAAAAAACGTAAAATGATAATCTATTTTTGCATTTCATTCAATTTTTATGTTGAAAGGCTTATTATCTTCTTAAACATTTATCACAAATTACCAAAGCAAAAATTATAAAGTAAAGTCGTAATCGAACAATAAAAACTTGTAATTAATGTACACAAATTTATAAAAAAAAACTTACAATCAATTACCTTTTTCAGACTCACGAGTTAATATTATTTTTTTTTTATTTTTTTTCGAGTCTCAGAATATTCTTCTTTTATACACATATATCACTGCTTCAGTTGTCTTATTTTAGCAATTTGTGATATAAACTACTTTCTTAAATGTCTATTTTTAAATATCGAACATTTTTAATACGTTGATACCTTTCAAAAGGAAATTTTTTATTTTAAATATTTTAATTTGTCAAAACCTACATTATAATAAATAGTATATTACTAAAAATATTTTATTCATGCATTCCTTGCAATTCGAAGTTTTTATGCAGGGCTATGTAGGAGGAGTTGGTGTTACTGGAGGTGCTCATCGTTACTGGACACATAGATCTTACAAAGCAAATATTCCTGCTCGTATTATTTTAATGCTTTGTTATTGTAATGCTGGACAGGTAAAATAATATATCGTAAAATGATACATTTATTTGTTAAGTACTGAAAATGATAAGATTTTTTATAAGTCAAATAATGTCTTAACAAATAAATATTACATGAATTTGTAAGGCTTGGGCATTTAGAGTTGTAACTGTATACAGAACCTCACTGGGTGGGTTAATTTTTTAAAAACATTTTCAATTACTGCTGAATGACTAAAAGGCAAAAATATTTTTTAATAATTAATAAAATGCTAAATTGTGGGAGGTGCTCATATGCAAAATTAAATCCAACACGGATTAAAAATTTATTGTTCAAAAAACATTTTTCAATAGGTTTTAAAATATTTATTTTTTTTTTTTTTATAAAAAGATGCCTAGGTTAAGTTAATCTAGAAAAATGATGATTATATTAAAAATATATTACAATTTTTAAAAAACAGCACAGTTTAGTCCTGGGCACGTTCGAAGAACATTGTTGAAGGATCATAAGAGCGTACCAATCAAAAGGTGTAGGAACGTATCTCCAACGTTAGAGGCGATCCCCGCCCGCCCATCCCTTCTTACCAGATTCTCTTATAATCTGGACCTCATTTTCCAACTCTAAGATTAATATACGTCACCTAGCGGCAGAGAAAGTATCTCCGAAAATGTACTCATATAACTTTCTTGTGACCTTTTTATGACGTCTCAGTAAGAACGTTATTTAATCAACGTTCTGACGTCTTTTAATCAACGTAACTTCAGTTTTTAATTACCTTCAAGAACCTTTATTTCGTGTCCAGAACGTCATAGGAACGGGATACATAAAACCGACTGCGAACATTTTATCGTTCCAGTACCGTCGGAGTCCAGTACGTTCCTACAAATTTTGGGAGGTACGTTCTTACGTTCCTACAGTGAAGTTCTTGGAATATATTTCAAAAACGAACTATCTGGATTCGGATACTAGTATCAATAGACACGCTACGCATGTTCCTATTTTCCAGCTAATCATTTTTTTAAAAGTGAATTTATCGCGTGATCATAATAATCTAATCAAATAGCTGAGCAGAAGGTGTTGCCTCTTTTGGCTATAAGCATTAATACCGAAAAATTATACGTTAATTTTACAGAATAGTATTTATCAATGGGTACGAGATCATCGGGTTCATCATAGATTTTCGGAAACCGATGCAGATCCCCATAACAGTAATCGAGGTTTCTTTTTTGCTCACGTGGGATGGTTGATGATGAAAAAGCATCCAGAAGTTATCAGAAAAGGACGAGAAGTTGACATGAGCGATATACTCGCTGATCCTGTAGTCGCTTTTGCCGAGAAGTAAATATATTATTCACATTCCTATTTAATGATACTTAGATAAATACATTATATAATTTAGTTTTTGCTTGATATTTTTTGTGTGAAGATGAAGTTGCAAATTTATTTTATAGATATATCTTCCTTAAAATTAAAATTTTCGATTGTTATTTTAATTTAGACACATGAGAATTTTTTATGTCGACGAAGTAGATTTATTTATACGAAAATCAAATTTTCGTTAGTTTCTTTTACTAGTTACAAACTTTCACATGAATATTCTTACAGGTACTTTATACCACTGAAAATACTTATGGCCTTTATAGTGCCAGCTGCAATACCAGTGTACTTCTGGAATGAAAGTTTGTATTATGCGATCATATCACAATGGTTTATACGTTATATGCTTTCACTGAATTTCACGTGGAGTGTAAACAGTTTTGCACACTTATACGGCAATCGACCTTACGATAGGTAAGAATGTATTCGAAAGAAATAGTCTATTATGCTGTCAAACCGTGCACTTGTTGCTAATCACCTGCTACACGCACTCGTTACATATATACTATTTTTTTTAAAGGACTTTGAAAGAAGTTCGACTTCTCATGCTTACGTAACGCAAGGTGACCAGATAAACAATATATACATATTAATTAAAACCAATGTTAATATTTAGCGATAAATCGCCAAAACCTGGTCACCCTGGTAACATTTGAGAAGTACCCTATTCGCTAGTATGTGAAAAACATTTTACTTCTTGTCCGCTGTGCACATGCGTGAGCATGAAGAGTTGAAGTTCTCATTCAGAGTTTCAAAAAAATATTTTATTAGAGTAGATGTAATTTTTAAATTATGCAAAGGTCTTTATTTAAGCACATCTAGTTACTTCTTTTTAATTTTTACGGATAACATTAAACTTTGAGGGTTTATACAAAAATAAAATTTTGTTTTGTTAAGAATGTCATAAGAAGGTAATTGCTGGAACAAGTTTCCATACATTAGGGTTTATTTTTTATGTGACACATAAAATAAAAACTTTGTTAAATTTAACACTTCTTCGTAACATAAATTAGTTTTCTAACATGTATTATATCTAAAACTGTAGATATTTATTTGCTAATAAAATTGTTAAATTTACGATCGACGTAGTCGTGTTAATATGTACAAACTTAAACTAAAGATATTTGGTTACGAATGAGTTATGAATGTAATAATTTGATAAAAGCTCATTTAAAAAAAGTATTATAACTAAATGTAACAATGTAAGATTAATTTAACAATGAATTTATAGAAATAAGGTCAAAAATGCAAATTTCTCTTTGTATGCATATATTACTCATGTCCATAAAAAGATAGAAGTAGTATAAACTAGACACAAGACCTCCTTAGAACAGCTGTCCAGGTTGGTGGAATTAAAAACACTAATCTTGACAGCTCTGGGCCATTGAAAATGATTAAAAAGTTATCAAACTCTATGTATCAAAACTTTGTTTCTTAAAATATCTCAAAATACTTTGGAGATCTAGTCTCTAGTCTTTTTATACATGTGTTATTGTTTGCGTATTAATCTAATCTTAGTGTGGGAATTCAATGTTGCCAGTTTTACAATTTATAAATGTGTAAGACAATAGTAATTTACTCGACTTGGTATTTCAGAAATATTTCACCTGTGCAAAACAAATTCGTATCTATAGTAGCACTGGGTGAAGGCTGGCATAACTATCACCACGTTTTTCCTTGGGATTATAAAGCATCTGAACTAGGAACTTATGGCTATAACGTAACGACAGCCGTAATTGATTTTTTTTCACTGATTGGGTGGGTCACCGATCGAAAACAGCCATCACCTGATCTCGTCAAAACAATAATAAGGAACAGAGGCGACGGATCCTATCCAATTCATCAGGAAGTTCCAATGCCAGAAACGAAAGTGGATTAATTTTATATTATATTAAAGTACTGGATTAGATCTAAACCTAATCTACGCATAGCTTTATTATTTTCTATACCTGACCATAATTCAGAAAGCTCCGTTAACAATGCGGTTATAATTTTTAACTAAGGCCAAACATTCGTGCCGTAACACTTGGTAAACCTATGTAAATGTATTAAACATATTATTCGATTAAATGATTTAAGTTATTTCATCCATAGTGACATAAAGTTATAATAATTTATATATATTGTTTTCATAGTTTCAATATTACTTATGTAGTTCCTTAATCCAATATTTAGAATTCATGGTAATAAAAAAACTCAATATGTACAAAATATGTGGTGTTTTCTAAAATAAATAAATTCTGTAATAGAATATAGATTGTTTGGTATTATTTTATTAAAATTAAAATTTTAGTAGGTGTTTCCTCTTTTTAAGGTTTCAAAAATTTTTTTTTCAAAAAGTGTTATTCATAGTAGGCAGTGATAACTGTTGCCAGTCAAGTTATCACACCTACTATGAATAACAGTTTTCGATCTTGTAGCCTTGAAAAGGGTAATAAATGACTGAAAGTTCGGCAAACATACAACCTCTCTGTTTTTAATTCCACCCTAAAACATCAACCTGGACAACTGGGCCATTCCCTTCAACCTCTGAAAACGATTCAATTGGTTGTCATCAAACTTCTCAACACACACCCGCACACACACATACACACACATACACACACACACACATACACACACACACATACACACACACACATACACACACAACAGTATATACAAATATGTGTGTGGATAGCGAAGCAATTATATTTCTGATATCGCACAGACGTAAGCACGATAGTATATGCGCGACTCTTGACGCTGTCTCTGTTTATCGCTGACGTAACCCAGACAGGAAGTCTTCGGACTGACGATGGGGCAACGACGTTTTGCGCAAAAACTCTTATAGATCGAATTATGTAATGTGAATGTTTGGAGAGGAGAGAAAGAGAGAGAGAGAGAGAGAGAGAGAGAGAGAGAAAGAGAGAGAGAGAGAGAGCGAGAGATGGGATCTATACGGTCGTGCGCAGAGAAGATGTTGCAATACGCGCCAATTAAGTTGCTCGTTAACGACGGTTGGATGAAGAGTTGCGGGGATATAGCTTCAAATACGGTTTGCTGATTTGTCTTCTTAGGTTATTAGGTTTGATTTCTGCAATGAATTGAAGAGAAGTCGGATTAAGACATTTCTATAAATTTTACAGAGTCGTACCAGAGTCGTAAGATTTTTGTAGTAGTTATATATAAAGAATAGTGGGTCTATTAATTATCAAAATTTTGTCTATAGTCCGTATTTAAAATTCACAAGTAGTTAATAATGTTGTATACTCAAATACGACCGAAACTTTGGAATTAAATTAAATAAATTAATTTTAATCTTTTCCAATATAATATTTTGAGAAAAAAATCCGTGCGAAAATTCAAAAAAGAAAAAAGAAGAAGACCACCTGGCAAACAAATATTTCTTTCGGCAGAATTTACGCACTTCGCGAGAGAGCATCACGCGCGTGATTTACTATAACGCCCTCTCTCTCCAGAAAGTTTCCGCAAACAGCATCCGCGCGTGCACGCGGGCGGCGCGGCGGTGGTGGCGATTTCACGCGAAAAAATCCAAAGTCCCATAAATCCCCCTCCGCAAGATATATCCGCGCGCGTATATCAGATCCGCACACATCAAACCGTCCCATGGACTATACCCATCACGGGGAAAAAAGGCGGACGGCAAAACGGCCGACTATATTGCGCGCTTGCGAAATCGTCGCGCCGGCTAGTTCCTGCAACAGCGACGATAATTGCCGGCGGCGCGACTATACGGTAAAAAAAAACAGATCCAAAGAAAGGGAACGAGCGAGGCAAGCGAGAAAGAAAGAAACCGGGGAGAAATTAAAAGTCCAATCACGCTCGTCACTGGCTAGCCAGTCCCTCGCGCGCATGTACACACATACGCATGGCTACTCGTACACGTACACGTATAATCGTTATATCGGCGTCGGCGTTGAAATCGATCAGCGCGCGCCGAGCGAAATTCAGTAAACGAGCTCCCGTGTGTGCGCGCGTTCTCTCGCAGTTATAGGGAGAAAGAGAGAGAGAGGGGGAGAGAGAAATAGTCACGCGACTGGAATCGCGATCGGCGCGCTCGTGACTTATGCGTTAATCGCGCTGGACACGTGCCAGACGACTATACGACGCGCCCTGGGTGTAACACACAGAGCAGGTATACCATAGAGAGGAAAAAAAGTGCGCCCTAACAGCGCGATCGTGACCTGCGTGATCCGATGACGTATGGAGAATTCCCGAGCCACGCGATTTTGTGTGCGTTGTGGTTGCTTTTTTTTGGCGCGCGCGCGACGACGCCGCACCGCCGTGGCAATTATCGGCGCTTTGTGCGCACGCACGCGTACATGTGTGTGTAAGCGAGAGCCTGATGGTGTAATGACGGGGGAGAGCGAAAGGTGGGCGTAATGATGATTATCGTGCGGGAGAATCAATGGGAGGCTCGGGTATATATTTTTTTTAGTGAAAAGGTCGCGTCGTTAGAGGAAGACGGTTTAGACGGGGGCTGTTGGTGTATTATATAGAAGTGTTTCGAAAAGCGGAGGTGTCCGGGCGCTCGGGTGATGAAAGAAAGGAAACATTAATTTTCATTTCTTGCGCGGCGGCGGTGGCGGCTCGCTTGAAAGACGACTGTCAAAATGATATTTTGAAAGCGGGAGTTAGTTTAAGTGCCTCGGAGAGCTAATTGGAATACTGTTTTAATTACTTTTTTGTTGGCAAGAAATTTGTAAAAGTTAATGAACGAGTTTTAAGTATTTTTGTAATATGTAATTAATTAATAATTCGTACAGTCGTTATTAATGAAATATTAATTTTCTGAAATTTATTAAGAGTCTTTGCTTAATTTATTTTCTTTTAATTCCCATACATCGTTTATTTTTCAGTAGATTTAAACTTACTCGTACGAAGAAGAATTCAAAGGTAATTGGTTGCTCAACTCACCTGTAACAAACAGAAAAAATAAAAATTATTAATAATATAATCCGTATAATTAAAGTAATAGTTCTTAAATATAATATCACACATTTTCTTTTTCCAAAGTAAATAACTTTTAAGCATAAACGCACCCTAGATAACCAGGTTTATTATTCTTTCATACAAAGTATATATATATATATACATATACAATACGTAATCTTCGTCGAAGCAAAGAAGATGAGAAAAAGCTTAGACATGCAGTCGGCAACAAAAATACACAC
Organism: Torymus sinensis; assembly: GCA_030522985.1. Taxonomy (NCBI): domain Eukaryota; kingdom Metazoa; phylum Arthropoda; class Insecta; order Hymenoptera; family Torymidae; genus Torymus; species Torymus sinensis. The sequence goes on from JAPYZP010002356.1 coordinate 13,250, forward strand.
GCCTTAAAACGATGCATGCGCAGACAGTATAGAAAGCATCTAGAGCGCGCGCGCGTACACGCGGATGCATTTATATCCCCATGAACACGTATGTATACACACACATGCATGCACGACGTCCACCGGAATAATAAACAACGTGTATCGACCGATCGGCGGCAGCCAGTCTATTTTCTTCTTTACTCTTTCATGCTGCAGCGATAGCGCCAGCTGATGTCTCGGGGCGACCGCTACCTACTCTTCCCTTTCCGTACAGGAAGTTCCGCGAAAGCTCTCTCCTCCTCACACGAGGGAGTGAAAGAGAGAGCATTATGTCGCGGCTAATTTTCTCGTGTGTATACCCTTTTGCACCATTCCTCCCCCCACATGTGTGTGTATAAAAAACCTTTCTTATCGATTCACCATTATGTTACGGCGAGCCCCCGTGATAGACGGGCGCGCGGGCGCGAGTGGCAGGATAGGAAATTGTGCTTTCTCTCTCTCTTCGCCGATGGAAATTTAGATAGGCAAAATGCTGAAATATGAAAATATCGAGAAGATGTGCGCGCACTCGCAAGTTCGTGTGTATATGTTATGTATGTATAGCCGAGGCTCGACGCTTACAATACGTATGAGAGCTAGCGCCCGCGCGCGTCTTAACGGCGGCTAAGGTAAAGGGCCCGATTATGGAACGATTTTCGGTCACTTTTTTTTAAATTCATTAATTGAATATCTTAAAACTATCAAAGATATTGAATATTAGAT
>JAPYZP010002357.1:0-13639 GCA_030522985.1 Torymus sinensis
TCCACTCTAAAAAGAAAAGCGTTGAAATAATACTTGAAAGATATTTTTACTATTTACTTTACTAATTATAGCGTTCACTTACGTCTGCACTCATTCGCTCGACTTCGTGAATAGGTCTTATAGCCATCGTAATTGCAATAACGCCGAGGAGCACCAACAAATATAGCAACTGTCGCAGCATTCTGTTTATTTAATACAAACCTTTTGCACGTACTGCAACTCAGATAAAAAAAAATGAGTATGAGAAATACGAAATACTTGAGGAAAAAGCAAAAAAGGTGCGCCAACTTAGACGAGAAAGTCTGATGGAGCACACTTCTAGGAACACTGCGCGTATTAGCAGCTCCGACTCGATTCTAGCTCTTATACTATTCCAACTCGAAGAAACTCATTTATTTTTTTTATCGCGATTCATTATTTTTCATGATTTTGAAGAATAACGTCATTCGCTCATTCGTGACTAATCTCAACAAACTGTATGCTCTATACCTGGAGTCACATCCATTATATAAATCGTGCTCTTATGTTACGTACACATTTCGAAGAAGAACCTAAAACAACGTCGATGCAAATATTTTTTTTCCTTGATATCCGATACACGCCATTATTCAAAATGAACACTTATTAATATTATTACATTCTCCTATACTATCTGATAAAACTTGTATAGAAACTTGTACATATTAAAATATCATGCCTTAGGAAATTTTTTGATTAAAAAAAGGCAGTTATATAATTATGTTTTAAGAAATTTGTGGTTCCACATTGTAAATTAACATTATAATAATTTATGCCTCGACGTTAATAACGTATACACGACGAAGGCGAATAATTAATAGCTTGTATAGAGATACGCTATAATAAACGTAATCAAGCAAACTAACCAGCAGCAATTACGCGTTTCCTTCCTTCCTTGCGCGCCTTTGTTCCTGCATCCCTCGAATACGGTTTAACGACGCGCCCCGGCGTCACACATACCCATACTGTGCGAAAGATTTTTCGACCACCGAACGTTATACGCGCGAAACATGCGGAACGCCGCCGCCGCGCGCGCGCACCGCGGGAACGAGAATCGGCAGAATAATAATTTCAGGGTGTGCGAGTAATATAAACGAAGAAACAGGATCCGACGTCGGCCGCGGGAGAAAGTATATAAGTATACAAGCAGACGCGAGGCGAAGAACAACGGAACCCCCGGAAAGCCAAAAGTTTCCCTCTTTGCGGGCGGCTCTGCGGTGACGACTTTCTACTACTGCTACCGCTCCACGTCTGCTGTTTCCTTTTTTCCTTTATCTCTCTCTCTCTCTCTCTGTGTTTCGCTGCTGGTCGGCCGCAAAACTGTAAATCATAGCCCGCCGAGCGTGAAAATCGCGAATCTCGCAGCCTTTACAGCAGCACGTCGTCGTTTTTTTTCCTTCCTCCCTCTCAACGGTAGCCCTCTTAATAAGTTTGTGTTGTTACGCGCGGCGGTTTTTCGTGAGGTCGCGACGAATCCGTTGTGTTGCGCGCCGACGATTTATGACGGGCGGTCTCCCTCAAATTCCGGCCGGGAAAACGCTCGTCTATCTATATATGTAGTGACGTCGCGCCTTTTGGCCTTCGACTTCTCGAGAGGTGTCGTGAAGTTTTTATATACATGTATATACAGGGGCAGCTCCGCTCACGCAATATTTCAGTCGATGCGCCTGTCAGTGGAATGTTATTTCAATCGCTCGCCGCGCGCACGTCTTTTGTGCGAGCGCGCGCACGCTCGAGGACTGGAAGGGTGAAGGCTTTTAATTTATATATCGTGCGCGCGGGGAATCGTGTTTGCTCAAGCCGAGAGTCGCGCGGCAGTAGAGTTTTGAGTAAACATTTGTTGTGTGGCTTTTCGGGGGTAATGAAAATTAATAACCCCGAGAAAGGGAATATGGAGTGCAGTGATTTTGTACTCCGCGGTATATATAGGTAGCATGAAAAATGCGTCTCTGATGGATCGTGAGAATGGAGGCGGCATGCAAATCGATCGTCGGGACGGCAGTTGATAAAGAGAATCTGTTTTACCGGGGTATACCGTTGGAAAGGGCGTTATGGATATACGCTGGGAATGGAAGATTGTTACCGTTTTAGTCCATTAGTAAGTGGGCGCGTGTGTGTCGGTGTATCGAAAGGCCCACTCGAATTTTTCATTTCTGTTTACTATTCATAATGTTACGTATATATCCTAATGACCGTATACAAAATAAATTCTATTCAGTGTTCTACGATACGATTCTTTATACATCCATTATCGAATTTTGATCGGCCTTGTAACACACTGAGATATAAAGTATATTTGGCTAAAACTGTCAGTTAGAAAAACCTGTTGCACAAAAATATATACAACTCAACGATCGAATCTACAAGATAATACTTGTTTTTAACGCACCCCTCTGCTCCATTATTCGAGGCACTTGCGTCACAAGCCGCGCGCCGCTAACTCTCGCAAATCGTCACTTTGCGATATCGAACCGCACCATAGGCGCAAGCGCACGCGCGTTGCACCTGACGGGCGTCCTCGCGAGATTACGCCGTAACAACGAAAATTATAAAGATCTCAAGTCCAGTATACGAGGCGCTGCGGGGAGGGTATATATAATTCGAGGCGACGCGCCGGTAATTCCTCAATTTTCGCGACTTATCCGCGTGGTAGGCGAGTTTCCCCGGCGCGCGCGCGCGCAAGGACAGCGTCGTCATTCCCCGCTAATAAGCAGTTATCCGGTAAATAATCATGAGCATTACGCGCAATTTCGACCAATTGGCTTTTATAATGATGTTTGCCGGTGGTCCAAGCGCGAGCGAGCGCCGCGCGCGCGCGTGCGGCCAGAGCCTCGCCGCGAGTTTGTATTAAAACGAAGATTAATCGGATGCGAGAGAGAGAGAGGGGAGGGGGAGGGTAGGGAGGACTTTGCGGAAAGTTGAAAAGGACTCGCGGTGAAATTATACCGGCAGAGGAGTTGTTGTGGAGCGGGGGGGCTTTGCGCGCGCGTAACGCTGTGCTTCGGGTAATTTTCTGTGCGATTTATTTATTAGTGGCTTGAAAGTGTAATTCGATTGTTTGCTCCAATTACGGGGCGAAATTGAGATCTAAGTACACTTGGCGAGATTGCCACGTTTTCACGTCCTTTAGGGTTGAAAAATTATGCGCGATTTGTTGCTTTGCGGCGTGGAATTTTTCACTTTATAATGAATCGTTGCGCAGAATGGTTCAAAGACAGTTGGCAATACCTTTATATTTGTAAATATTACAGTAACATTTAAAAGTCCTTAAAAGCCATTAATATGTGTTATATAAAATGATGATGTACTTAAGAAAATTATTGAGATTTAATTTTATTAATGTAAGCAATTTTTTACTTTCTATATAGAGTTTAAATCCCCTGCTGTGAGACTCGTGGCTCCAAAATGAAATAACTACCGTTCCGAGCATTTATCATATTAAGGTGTATTACGTAATAGCATAAGTCGAATAAAATAAGAAATTACACGAACTTATATTTGAAGATAATTCGCGGCTGAAAAAAAAAAATTAAAGCGGTGTCTTACAGTCTGTTCCGCTTATATATATAGAGGCGAAAGGCGACTCGTGCTCGGAAAAAGTCAGCGCCGAAAAATAATCCGGAGCAATTTCGACACCTTCGCTGTAACTTTCTCGCGTAATATAAATATAATAACACATTTCTCGCCGACGGCAGCGCGCACGCGCGTGATGTGTATACGCTTTTCAAGAGACGGCCCATAAAGCATCCCTCGCACTCGCGCATGTATATAAGCACACGATATTTTTTTTGTTGTTCCTGTTGTTGTTTTCGAGCGAGGGAAGATCCTTTCGTGCCAAATTGTTGAAAATCGGTGCACATGCGGAGCGCAATTATTCTGAATATGTTGTAGAACTAAGCGGGCCTCTCGCATCTTCTTTCTTCGTTCATTTGGATTTTCGAGGTCGCGGCTCGGTTGAGCTGCGCTCGCTCCCTCTTCTTCCTTTTTTGGCTTGCAAGCAAATTTTTTTTCCATGAACTATGTTTTTTACATACTCACGGGCTGATCTTTAAGCCGAATTGCCAAAGTGAGTATTTTGCTAAATACTTATGTGTATTTTCGAAGGTATAAGAACGAAAATTACTTTTAACGAGTTCCCTGAAAATTTGACTATGTATCTCTCTTGCCGACCTTTCAGATATACATTCCTGTATGTTTACAGACTTTTTTTTTAAATATCTAACGGAATACATTTATATTATAAAAATATAGTTTATAATTTATAATTAAATTGTTTCCTATATTGACAAAATATACTAACGAAGACCATTATGCTCTTGAAAGTTTGACATTAATTCAGCCTAAAAAGCACGTATATATAGTGGCCAGCTTATCGCTTTAGTTAATGCAAAACTATCATTCTAAGCCTGAAAGCTACTAACATAGCCCCCCAACTTCTTGTTCCAAGCTGCGCATATTCTCTCTCTTTGTCGGTGCGACTGTACGTACCTATATATACACGTTCACTGCAGCCGCGCGCTCTCCCGGGGGACACGTTACACGTCCCGCGCGAGCCCTTCGCGAGAGAGCTCGCTCGAGGTCCAGCTTGCTCTCTCTCTCTCCGCTGGGCTATTACTTAATTTACTGCGGTTTCGCGGCGTCGGCGCTTTTTGCCCGCGCTTTTGCATTTTACGGCCGCGCGTGGGGCCCCGGCGAATAATTACGCGTGTGCGCCCGCGCGCCCGCGATCGACATGAAAATTGGTGCGCGAACAAGCGAGCAAGAGAGGACGAGAGAAGAGAGCGAGAGAGGGAGAGGCTTCTGTAGGAGAATGTCGTCGGTTTCTTGGAAGAGGTGCAAGAGTTGAGAGGGGGAGATAATGAGAGAAAAGAAAGGGACGGATTGCGAGCACTGAGATGCCGATGCAGATGAAAGATTGGCGTCGCCGAGTCCAAAGGCGGAAGTTGCGTGAGGGTGAAGATTTGACGTTATCTTCGGTGATCAAATTTTCATTTTGGAAAAGGATGTAAGAACATGCTGGTGTGAGGGTTTCATTAAATATGACTACAAAATTATTGTTGAATTTCAGATATTTCAAGTAGATAGTAGTAAAATTGCAGGCATTCTCAAATAAAAGAGTCTGGTGTCACGAGCTAATCGCATCATCGTCGTGTACTATACATAAAGATAATACAGTAGTCACTTATTTTATCATCTTATTATCAGTGTTACCAATTCACAAGAATGCGCAGTTATATTTGCAGTGTAACTTTCATGTACTCGAAAAAATATTTAGATCCGTGACAATGATAAAGAGGCTGACCATATTACCTTATACGGTGCATTACCTAAATTGCCTTGCAGTTTGTAATGTCATCATTTAAGGCATCATCTTAAGTTGACATATCTTTATTAAGCTATGTGGCACCTATAACTTCACGATGCGTGTGGCAATGGCATGAATTAGATAACAAATTTAACGAAATACCTGCCGACTGAAATGAAGTGTTGAAAAATATGGACTTTTTAGATTAGTTTTTCGTGATTTTTCGATGAATCGGCCTGTGCGTGAAAACTGTGATATTGATAAAAACCCATTTAAAGTTTTGAAAATCAGAAAATTGTGAAAAAAAGTTGTGTACCTCCAATCAGCGCTGTTTGCACTATGCAATAGGTCTTCAGGTTGTTCTCTTGATTCTATAGTTAATCTATATGTCTTTTGAGACTTGTTTTCATTAGTGCTTTGAAGAGTTTTGACTCCAAAAAGTTTTTCAATTTTTATACTCTCCGAAAATGTAATGAAAAAATCGTTTTTTTTCAAAACTTGTAATTGGGATGATGCCTTAATTTGCAAAGATTACAAGATAAATTACAAATTTTCGGTTCGAAAAAATGGAGATGAATTGATTCTTCACTTACATCATCGTTTTCACCTGTATTATTTTCATTGCATTTGCAGTTTTGATACTTATGTAAGTTGGTAGCTTATAATGATAGGTTTCACGAATCGAGTCGACATTTTAATTATCATTCAAGGTTTCGACAACTGATTCATTGCCCTATTTAAAAGTCCATAATACCAATAGTATGCGTATAGATCATCATCATGGCATGTCACTTTTTTTCGCAACGATTGAAACATCTAGGTACTTAAGGTATTGAATCAGCCAGTTACCTCACCCACAAAAGAACTTTTGACGAGTAATCAAGCTAATGCGATTTCATCCTCTATTCAGACGGAGAAATATAGACTACCACGATCTTTTTATGTAAACTGATAATTAAGCCATAACGAAGTTTAAATCATCATCATTTCGTTACGAAGTATCCACGTATTTATAGCTGTAGAAAGTATAGCTCGTGTGCCCACTTTACTGGGTTTCACTTTTTCACGCGAACAATTGAGAAATTTTCAAAATTAATTGAGCAAATCAATCAATGACTGAATATTTTTTTACTTTAAAAACTAAATGGCGTTCACAGATCCAAAAGTGAAAGTTTCAGCATAAAAGCAGAATTTATTTATTCTTCGTAATTAAATTATTTGAGAAACATAATCGTAAATAAAAGTATTTTCGCGAGACAATGAACGTGACTTTAACGTATGTAAAATTAATGCAAAAAATTTACAACCTCAATACAATGGCGCACTTATTAGAAATTCATAATTCAATTCAAGTCTCGCAGAGCTCTTCAGTGCACCGGAGAGTTAAAAAAAATGGTCGTGGCTCCCCAACGATATCGTCTTCGCCGTCGCCGTCATCTGCGCCGCTAATTCAGGCGAAAGGGATCGCGCCGCGCGTCGCCCGTTCTAGATTGACGCGCAGTGAAAGAAACGGAAAAGCGAATAAAGCGTGATCGCGGCGCGCGTGCTCAGATTCTATAGGCGTCTCTATTCTCGATTTCACGCTGCCAACGTCCTCTCAATTGGGCCGGGGAAATATTATTATTCATAGGAAGCGGGAGCTGGTTAGCCCGCGCGCGCGCGCGGAGAGATATCCTTTGTTGGGGCCCCGATGGGATTACGCGGCTGGAAGTCGAAGGGGTGATGCTCAACTCCTTTGCTTATTCAAAGCTGCGCGCGTCTCTGTCTTTTTTTCCACGGCTCACGGATTCTCAACTCAATGCATGAGCGTGTGTGCCTTTTCTGCGGTTTAGAGGAGTGAAAAGAGGATTTTTTTTTTCGGAAAGAACGTGAGTACGAGAAGGTTTTAGGGGATTCATTATATTATGCGTGTGCGCAGGAAGTCGTTTTTGCTACATATAGGTTTGACGGAGGTCGAGAAGGCTTAGGTATATGAGTTTTAAGTAGCTCGATTACTTTCATATTTTTCATCGGTAGTAGAAAAAGTAGGTACTTTATATATGCAGTTAAGCCAGTGGAATTAGTGCGGGTATGTTTGAGTATATACCGCCCGTGACTGCGTGTTTTAAATCGGCAAGAATCCGGATGTGTAAATTTGTCTTTATGGATCGACCTCTTGACGAACTCTAGGAATTCCCAGGCGTTTTCGGAATGATTCAAGCTAGCAGAATGCGAGGTATATGCCTCTTGTCAAGTGACTTGCTCATAAAATAGTATTATCTACGATAATTAGGAAAAAATTCATTTTAACGTAAATAAATTTGATCCTTCGGCAAGAGATCGACCACGAATATCTCTTCTGTGTATCGATTCCATTTATCTTTATTGATTCACAGAAACTTGCGTGAAAATGTGTATTTCACATAAAAGGTAAAAGAAACCTTGCATGTGTGTTACATTGCGTATATATTGCGCATTATATATCGTAAAGATATTGTAAAGAACATGATATTTATCTAATAATATTATACATTTAAAAACAAACAATTTTTTGTTCACACACATTAAAAAATATTTATTTTTAACAATAAAAAAATAGTTTTGAGATTGGATTTTCACTAAATTATACAAAACAGTATACATTAGGGTTTCATAATATTTTCTCAGAAATGTACTTCATAACACGTCGGTAGTGAGAGAACGACGCGTAACTGCTTGTAGCGGTAGAGCAGGTCGGAGAATCAGAGGACTGCTGGGGACTGCTGGGAACGGATAATATTTTTCTCAAGGTCTCGATTAATAACGCACTCGTTCTCCTGGGATCTCCCTCTAACTTTCAACTTTTTCTGGCTTCTATTGCTTTTGGAAGTGTTTTATTTTTATTTTGTTTACTCCTACTGCGTTCTCTATGCTCTGCTTTAATTTTTGAAACGTTTCTTCTCCACAAGTTCTTTTGCATCAAAACGGCGTTGCCTCTTTAATTTAAAAAATGAAACAGCTTTTAACTATTATAATTCTTTACAACGTGTATTTTTAAATTTTTTAAAATGTTTTTTCTTACTTTTAGAGAGAATATTCATTAAAGTATTAGTGGATTTTCTAACTTATTGGTACCAGTGAGCAACATTTCACTTATTCATATTTACAGAGTATATTGCATATTTTAATATTATTTATTTATTTTTTATTTAATTGTTAGATAATTTATAGAAGTAAGATTCCGAAGTGGTAAACTTTGTTACCTGTACGCAGGCAGGCATATTTATTTATTCTAAATAAATTATAAAAAATCGAAGAATCGGGGTTTTGAGGTATAATATATTTAAAAAACTGCTGCCAACTCATTGGCACGTAGCTTCCGAGAAAGGTATGGGGATTGTTTTGAAATAAAAACTCCCTTTATTTTTGGATTAATTTGCGACTTTTCGATGGCGAGTCTGTCCATCTCTTCAGGCTTTCAAATTATTAATGTGAACGCACGTTAACATTAATAATTTCAAAGTCAATTGTCGGATCGACTCGCCAATTTGTATTTCGGAAAGACGCAACACTATAATAATTTCGGAATTATCCTTTCAAATTTCTTTTGTATTTAATTTTGACATATTTTACCATTCTATGAAAAACTTTACCACAAGTTTTGTTGATTTTTACATGCTGAATTCTTTTCCGATAACAAGTATAACAATTTTTTGGTTTTACATGATATTAATATTGAACTATTATAGTAATCCATTTTTCCTTGCTATTTCAGAGATGTATTAACTCTTTAAACGCAGAGTTGAAATCTTGTATCGATAGCATTTTAGCTTTATGTATAGTTAATGAATTTATGATATGGCTTTTTATTTTTTTTGAGAACAATTTCATCAAAAGTGGTAAATAATGGATAATGACCAATGAAAGAGTTTTTTAAATTTACATGACTTAAACTTATAACATTAAACTTTTTCATTTCATTTCGTTTTTTTTCGGGATATAAAATTATCATCCAGACCCGTATGGGGATTAAATTCAAATGGGATACACTTGGTGAAGGCAGAAAATTTGAATAGAGCGGCAAGTCTATTTTCAACCCCGAATCTATTAACAGGAAGCATCCGTGAATTTGGTAGTTTGCAATTTTCTATACTTTCTTGCATTAAAACCTCATTTCCACCATAAATATGCAATGGCCACTTAGAAATATGAATAATGCAAGGCTCCTCCAAACCGAGCACAAAGCGCCGTTCTTCCGAGCAACCTGTAACGCAGGTAGGTCGAGCACAACTAATGAAAAAGCTGCAAAAATCTCACAAAACCGCTGAACGGAGAACGGCGCAACAGGTTGGATCTTTCGCGCAGCCAAAAATTATTATAACTATCGAAAATTTCGCGGTCCTAAACGGCCGTATATACCCCGGAGGATACATCTAGCCCGGCTATATACGAATTCCTAGTTCACGATCGACACATTAGCCGGTGCTGCGGGGCCTTAAGCGCTCGAAAATTGGCGCCCCCCCCCTCCTTCCGTCCCCCCTGCGCAACGCTTATAATTCGCAAATAACAACGTTGGGCCTCGCGGCCGCGCTTGTGCGCCATAACTTTTATATCTTTTAATACGCGGCCGGCCGAAGGTCAGGGCAGGGAGAATACAATGAGAGAAAAAGGTAATATAGAAAACAAAGGCGGCCGCGCGCGCGCGGATTACACGCGGTGCAACGCGCGCGCCGCACCCGATGAAGACGCGCGCCGCAGAGTAGAAAGTCCGCGATGAGCGCAGAGGCTTGTTTACATAAGTCAGTTTTAATAGAAAGTTCTTAATGGCAGGAGAAGGGGGAGACGCGCGCGCGCGAGCTTTTTTTCGTCCTCGTCGCGCGTCTCCGCTTTGATGCGTGCCCCATACGCCTCTCCCGCGTGGCTTTTTTACGCGACGGCTGCGGCGGCTCTCGAGCGATTGTTTTCTTAATTACTTTAAGTGGTTTAATAAGCTAATGGCGATCCGTGATTTGGTGCGCGTGCATTACGAGCAGGGCCCATTATGTAGCTCGGCGGAGAGAAAGAGAGAGAGGCAGAGGAAGGAGCGATTGTAATGAGGAGCGCTTAATTTTGTGTAAAATAATTGGATTGTAAAAGATGTTTTATTTATAGGACCCGCGGCGAAAGTTCCCTTTTATATATACGACACTTTTACTTTTTTACTGAGGAAACTGCGGGATCCGAAGAGGAGTTATTGTATTTTTGATGATGTTTAATTGGCGCCGCGGTGGAATAGGTTGTTTTGTTGAAGGTATAATTTTAGGCGCGGACGGGATTAATGGGGATTATTGGCCGTCGTTAATAAATATATATACGCATATCAAGTTTATTAATGGAACGAATAAGGGCAGCTTGAAAGCTTTCTACCGAAAAAAAAAATTATCGCGATTTAATTAGTTAAAACTATAAAAGCAGTGATCTTTGTTGTAATAAGGCTACACAAATATTAAATTTTAAAGGTTTATCGTACAGCTTTCTTAAAACTATAGCTGTTGAAAATTAATTCGAAGAAAGTAAATAAGAGTGAAGAATGCGTTTCAACAAGGCAGGTTTTGAAATAAGGAGCCCCGAAAGCTATAAACAGACGATATTGTAAAATTTCGCGCCGTCCAATAAAAGCCACAGAAAATTGTCGAGTGACGCACGAGCGGTGTTTTCCAAAATTTAATAGTTATTAAAACCGTAACGCAACGATGTTTCATCCTTATTTACTCTCGCGCAATCATCGTCTCTTTAGCCCAGTACGCGCGCCGTATAATAATTCGTCCTCTCACGTACTTATATACGTTCGTTCGTATACGTATATATACTCGCGCGCTCGCAGGTATAATTTTTTTCGAAGCGTCGCTGCTGCTGCTGCTCTCGCGCACACGCTCGTATAAAAGTCAAATCGTTATTGTTTACAGCAGCTGGCGCGCGCGTCGTATAATACACACGCCAACATCTTTTCCGTTTCCAAAAGTCTCACGCGCGAGCCTCGAGCGAAAACGCGCATATATACGGAAGGAGCGCCGAGAGGAAGAGGGACTCGTGCGCGTGCGTGCAGGGCAAAACCGCGGAATTGAAATTCAAATTAAAAATCCCGAATTATAAAATTATCCTCTCCGCGAGGAAACCATTCGCGCGCGCGCGCGCGCAAGAGGCGAAGGGGAGGGGGAGAGGCGAGGATGACGAGGAGGAGAAAGAGAAGAAGAGGAGAGAGGCCCGCAGAAAAAGGGCGGCCAATTTTAAGGCAATTTGGCGATGGTCCCGAGCCTCAAAAAAATAATAACCCGCCGCCGGCAACCGTATGGTCGCTCGCTCTCTCGTGCGCACGCGGAACGGATAGACGCTTCTTTCGGTTCTTTCTTTCTTCGCTTCTTCTCTCCACCTCCTTGTGTGCGTATATGCCGGCGCGATGCTTATATAGCGGGCGGTGGCGGTGGTAAGGGTCGAAAAGAAATTCACGGTTTGGGGTAAAAGGCCGTCTTGACCTTCTCCCAGCCGCGTAGGTATATATACCACGTGTGGCGCGAGTGCGCAATATATATATACACACAGCGGCTTTTATGAAACTTCGACGAAGATCGATCTTCCGCGGATATTAAGGGCGAGGGCGTGTAATGAAGGATGGATAGCATCTTGTATAAATATTTTTCGAAAAAATTTAATGAAGAAATTTCGTGAGAGAAATTTCGGATTTTCTGATGAATATATTTTTTTTCATGATTTTGCAATATTTACATTTTATTTACATTAAATATTGATATTACAAATTAGCTTAAAATTTTATATGCTTATCGTGTTTTCGAAAAAGTTAGTAATATTTTGCATATTTTACATTGTTTAGTTATTAATGACAATTGATGAAAGATGTTGATAATTTCTGTCTTATTTTTATAATATTCGCAAATTTGTCGTTTTTTTAGACACAATTTAGGAATTGGTCTCCGTAAACAATACAAATTAAAATCATAATAATCAATACGAGTAGTCATCGGGTGAATTCGAAACGAATCAACGACAAGATGAAATGAAAACTCGCGTCGTTCAAATATGGAAAAATCGATGCGAGTTTTCTCGTAGCGAGATCGCTTTTGTTGTTCACTATTTTAAAATAAGATCGGATCCACTCGTTAACAAACATTTTATTTACACAACACTAGATTTTTTGAAATATTATGCTCACACATCCTGATTATAGCCATTCATTGAGCATGCACAAGATCATAATGTGGCGTTATATTTCTATATTAGAAGATTACGTTTATGTTTTTATTGATTATTTCCACCGAATAATATTAAATTATTCACATTCAAAAAGATCTTTCGTTCCCTTTTATGAAAATTAAAAAATGTCGATTCCTTCAAAAGTTATAAGGGTTTGAAGTTAAACATTGAAAAGGCATAAACATGCATAAAATCGCCGAAAATCAGCAGCTTCGGCTTTGAACGTGTTTTTATACCTTTTCGACGTTCAACTTCAAACCCTTGTTACCTTTGAAGGAATCACTATTTTTTAATTTTCAAGAAAGGAAATGTAAGCTCTTTGTTTCTAGTTTCAATTTCTTATTTGAAACTTTGAGTCGATCGGTTTTGGGCTAAATGGCTGAGGTTTGAAAAGAAGGACTTTTTTTATAATTTTCTTAAAAAGTATAAGTTGTTCTAAAAAAAGTACTTCACTTGATGGACGCTGTTCAACAGTGGATCTTCATTTTACATACTATAATAAACAAGAAAAACCATAAACCGAAGGTGTGCTCGAAAAAAATTTTCAAGTCGTGATTTTGGGTTTTGTCGCCACTTTGATGAGAATTGCACATATTTATGAGCCATTATCCTCTAGACTGATATTTATTGGTTCATTTCTGTATTGATTAAGATTATCTAAAGCAGTATTCATATGAATAAGTTTCAAACTTCAGGCTATATAGAGGGACTTAATAGTGGTTCATTTTTGCCGATTTTGTCATAAACTAAATTTTTACTTATTAGCTGTTGGCTGACGTTTTATAGAAAGAAAATTAATTTCTTATTTAGTACACTGAGAAACATTTTTAACAAAATTTGTTAAAAACCTAAGAAAAATTACTATTTTATATAGCAACGGTGGGATATGATGAAAATATAGGTGAATTTGCTAATAATATAAGAGTAATTTTTGTAACCGAGCCTAAACTTAAAAAAAATTTATTTTCCATCTGCATTTATAGTTAAGTATACAGAAATAAACAAGAAAATATTTTTTTTTTACGGCAGTTGTATTCGAACCCTGGACCCTCCGAATACTAGGCGGACGCGCTAACCACTTACCCACGTGAGCTTCTTGACTACATGAAT
>JAPYZP010002358.1:0-13930 GCA_030522985.1 Torymus sinensis
GAGAGAGAGAGAGAGAGAGAGAGAGAGAGAGAGAGAGAGAGAGAGAGAGAGAGAGAGAGAGAGACGTGGAATCAAAAGGACGAAGACGACGGTAGCTTCCTTCCCCTTTTTTCTCTCCCCTCCTCCTTCTCCGTCGTCGCGTCCTCTTAAGAGAAAGAGAGGATGACGCTTTCTCGGGCGCGTCGCCGCCGCCGCCATCATTACCCGGCATGACAAAGCGCGTCTCGTCGCCCGGCTAGTATATATGGCTCTCTCTCTCTCTTTTTTGTCCTCGCCGCCGCCGCCGCCTATTCTTACACCTACTTTTCACACGCTCCAAGAGAGGAGAGCGATGGAGGATATATAGTGAGTGAGGTTTCGTCATGTTCGACGCTTCGATTGGACAAGATGTGGTGTCTCCATTACTCTACTTACACCGCCAGAGAGAGAGAGAGAGAGAGTGTGTAAGTGAGGCCGAGTGCGCTAACGGGTTCTCGTGGATTATCGAGGCGGAATAGGGCGGGTGGCTACGGAGGATGGAAAAAAAATTTAATTTTTGATGAAGCAGAGAGTACGGTAGAAGAGCGTATATAAAGCGTAATGACGGTTTTATTGATTGTAGCAATTATATATATTCTTCAGTTTTTCTGTTACGTTGCTCGCAGCGAAAGGATTGTAAATCCGGTTAGATTTTATTCTTTGGTTTCACCTAGTACTGTGTGAAGAAAAAAAAATGATATTTATTCAAAAAAAGTTTCTTTAATGCGTAAGAAAACTATTCTTGACTCATCTACATGAGAAAAATCGTTAATAAAACATGTCGCCACCCTGGTAGAAAATAAGCGAACCAAAATGGCTCATCTACTAAATGTTGGAAAATTTTTGGGCCAACGAATAGTCAAACGGTTAGCCAACGGTTGGTCAACTATCCATAATTAAAAGCATCGAATGCTTGGTCTAGGCCTTTGGGGTCACCGATGACGGAGTCTAGGTGGTGCGCTCCGTAGTTTTTTGCGTCTAGGTGTTGGAATACATTACATGCGTGGGGTGGGGGTAGCCGATGAAAGTGTCTATGTGATGCACTCCGTAGTTTTCATCGTTCACCACATCCTCTATGCGTTCCAAAACTTGGAGGCAAAAAAGTACGGAGCGCACCACCTAGACTCCGTCATCGGCTACCGTGACCACCAAGACCACGTATGGAATGCATTCCGATAATTTATATCTTAGTAATTTTGAAAATTAAGGATCTGTCGGCCAACGCTCCTTAACTCTCTACATAAATTGATAGCATTATTAAACCAACTGTTAGCTAAGCGAACCATCATTTCGTGACGAAATTAGCAGCATTTTAAACCAAGCGTTGGTTAAACCGTTGGCCAACTCGGTCCGATTTCCCCAACCGATTGTAAACTGCTGTTTAACATTTCTACCAGGGCATTAATATTTTACTTCCTCTTATCTAAAAAGAAAAAATCATTTCGAAAAAAAAAACGAAAACAAAAGCCAAATAAAGCCAAAAAATTATCATCACAACAAATTAACCAAGTAAAAACCCTTTTATAGATATATCTCGCA
Source organism: Torymus sinensis (assembly GCA_030522985.1). Lineage (NCBI taxonomy): Eukaryota > Metazoa > Arthropoda > Insecta > Hymenoptera > Torymidae > Torymus > Torymus sinensis. Next base: position 1,558 of record JAPYZP010002358.1, read on the forward strand.
TCCGATATGCGTACACACCATCAAAGCCTCGGTCAGCGTAATTTTTAATTAATCGCGCGCAGACATCTCGAGTTCCGAAAAAATCCCACAACCTCCTCCCAATCAACTCCCGTTATCCCCGTCAATCCACACACATATGCGCGGTTCCTCTTACGAAAACTCGTCTTCGTATAAATCAAAATTAAAAATACTCGGGTTACATGTGCTTCCCTCTACTTACATATACACATGACGCGCTTCCGAAAAAATTTCCATAATCAAGCAACGTACCCCCCGTGAAAAAAGCGCAGAGAGAGAGAGAGAGAGTCGCCGCCATCGGGGCTATTAGCCTCTTCGTATATGTATGCGCGTGCGCTGCATCAGCTGAATGGAACTTCTCTCGCTCGCGCGGTCGGGAAAGCGCCTAATTGATCGGCGTTATACCTAAAGCGCGCGCGCGACATGATGGGAAGGCGCCACGGCATTTTTTTCTTTCCTTTCCGGTCACGCGCTATCCTTGCCCGGCGCGCGCGCATCCACTCATCGCTCGTCTTAATGCCCGATGACTACGGACTACTTTCAGGAGAGACCTGAAGAAAGGATGCGCCAGAGTCAGAGAGATGACCGCTACACGTGTGTCTGTCTGTAGTTGTGTGTGATTATGGTTGAAGGTAAAAAAAGCGGCGCGTGTGATTCGGGTTACGGGGCAGAGAGAGAGAGAGAGAGAGAGATGATGATTCTGTGGGAGAATGCGCGCAGGAAGAGAGTGGCAGGGATTTTTTTTCTCGTTGTCGGGAGCAGTGATAAGTTCGGTAGTGTGTATATCGGCCTTTTTTCGGAGCTGTGATTACAGGTGGAAACTTTTACTTGCGGATGGGTTTTTAAGGCGAGCGGGTTTGGGGGAACTTTTTTCTGGAGTGCGTTGAACAATTTTTTTGCAATGGGTTCTTTGAAGTACGGGCATTTTTATCAATCGTGAAAGGTGCAGTGTACAGGATAAGCGAAGGAAGTTTTAAAAAATGAAAAATATTATAGTTTTTCACAGTGAGTATTTGTAGGGAGAACACGGATAAGAAATTGTTCGATCCAGTTATGTTAAGGGTTAATCAATTTTCCATAATTACTTCCAGGACAAAATAATAACACTTGTTGAATGAATTAATATTATTTTTTATTATTCCACGGAACAGGAGACGGGACGTATATGCGTTCTATATAAGGCATATATTTTCTTGCATCATTATGGTGTTTTATTCAGAACTTGAAGTAATATGTAAATAACAATCATTCGCGAGAAAAGGGAAAGTAATAAAATTATTCAAAACTTGATAAACGCTGGACAATTATTTTAAAGCACGCAATTTAATTTCTCATTAAAAATAAAGCCTTACAAATGTTGAATGATAATTCATTCTCACGATTAATTTTTATGACCTGATTAAGGTACATTTTATACACTTTTACATAATTTTTTCACCGTTATCGCTCTTTTTTCTTCTCCCTCTTTCTCTCGAAGAAATTTCGTTGTATTTTAATGAATTGATCGATTTGTAATAAATTGTTCTCATTACGATAGCGTAATTCTGCATTGTTACGCCGGGACTTTATGCACGTTTTAATCTCTTAATTCTGTTGTCGATATAATGATACTAATTAAACGCCGGAGCGCGGAGTCATCAAATCTGGTTAGTTAGATTAGAAATTATTTTAAAAATAGACCACATTTAATTACTATAACGACTGTGACTTTATACACCAATTAGAGACGCACTTACTATTAAACCTCTATAGCGATGGACATTAGATAACGGATACTTTTTTTCTTTGTTTGTTCATAAATAACGTATAGGCATGTGAAAAAAACTTTTTTTTTCTGTCGAATGAAAAATGGATCTTTTATAATCTAAATTTTAATAATTGCTATATAACTGAATAACGGATTAATGAAATTGAACTTTTCAATACTGTCATCACTTTTTTAGGAAAATATTTCTCTGCAATCAATCAACCTCATCTATTATTAAAAGTTTTTTAATAAACAAATCAATTCAATTCAACGTAGAAACGAAAAATTTCTTATTTTCATTACATTACTGAACAAACGAAGCCTATCCACTGTCAACTACCTCATTACCTTCCCTAATCAACTGCCCATCATCCACACCTAATAAATCCAACACCATCATCATCCTTTACCAGATCCTCGTTCCCGATATACTACACACACACACACACACACACACACATACACACACACACACACACACACACACACATACACACACACTCTCACAGCAACTGCACTCTCGGCAACCGTCCGCGGAAAACGCGTGTCCCCCATAAAAAATAAAACAGAATGGCAACGACGCTCTTTTGTACCTATCCGCCTTATCGCGTGTCGAATTAAACGCTTCACGGTACCGGCCACCGATCGCATTATTGTGTACCCACATCCACACATACATACGCTTGTCATTAAACTAACACACACGTATAATACACTCGCCGTAATAATTCGCCGATCGCCCACACACACACACACATCACACACACACGTATAGACACATCGCATGCCGCAAATTGCCACAAATATTTACGCAATTGGCATGATGATAACCGCATTACGTGATTATGTGCGCTCGTTAAACTCGCTACCTGCGTATATAGATATGTATATATATACAGCGCGGCTTTTGAGGAGGAGGCGAACGGGCGCTAGGGGTAAACGGCAAATCAGGGTTATTAAGCGATCGCGAGTATTGTTGTGGCCGCGCAGTTACGGAGTGCCCATCGATGCCCCCCCCCCCCTCCTGTGTGCAGTGCACTTCCGTCGCGCGAGAGTTGCGTATACACACTGTGATTTTTTTTTCTTCTCTCGTGCTGCAGCGCTCGTGGATGGGATGAGCGCGGCCTTGGTGGGAGGTTTTTTTTGTTATGGAGCGCGCAAGGATGGACGGTGATTGTGGAGGCTATATAGAGTTTTGTTGGATTTGTGCTGGGTTTTTAAGTTTTAGAGGATTTTAGGAGGTGTTTTACTTTTTTTTTCAAATTACCGCCAAGAAGAAAGCTTTTCTTATTCAGTGTTGAATATTGAAAATTTGTTGTTAACGTTTACTAGAATATATAAATTTACAGCGCCCATAAAAATTAATCATAAACATTATTTATTAACAAAAATATCCCACATTTCGTTTTTTAACAGCGAACCTGCTTGCGAAAATAGACGAAGAAACAGCTAGGGACATTCGATTTTGAGCAACTGGATTGATAAAAAGCGCCACAGGAATTTATGAATGAATTTTCACCGGTTTTTAGGAATAATAAATTTGCGAGCGCGCGCGGCCGCCCGCAAGAAAATCTATTTGCTCTTTAGGGGTGTTTTTATTGAAATATCAAAATTAAATACTGTAAAGCATAATCGTCAAGGATAATCATAGGCTTTGGGCCTCGGCCCGTACTTTCAGGCCTGCCCCCCGCGTATACCTTATAATGGACTTTATGGCTACGTAAATGAATTCATTTTTCCGGAGTTTATTTTTATTGCGCGCGCTCGCTCGTGTTTTTTTCCTTCCTTTTTTTCTGGTTTAACTTTAAACTTTGTAGATATAATGCATATAATAGATAAAAATCTATTTATATATACGCGGTTAAAGTTATGAACCTTTTGCGAAATTTAGCTATAAATATGTAAATCGTACTTTTTACGTGTATTGCAGATTTCGCCTGTCCCATTCGATCGGAAAACTTGTCACAACAAGAACAATACATTTCTCACGACAAACCATCAAAAATTATATTTCTACACTCCAAGGCTAACAGCAGTCAGTCTGCACAATCAGCATTCCCGATCTGCCAGCCGATTTCGCGCTCTCTCACCTCTACCTCAACCTTTACCAATCTACTTATTTATTTATCCCGCTCCCGCTTTTTCGCCGCTTTTTGCGCGGGAAAACGCGACGCCCGTAAAAAGCTCCGATACTTATCGCGGCCTTACCGCGCACGCCTGTGTGTATACATATATATCGGAGAGGCATCTGTCCACCGTGCGAGCTACTGCAATTCCGCGGGAAAATTTTCCATTTTGCGAGGGAATAAGGTCACGCGCAAAGTGCCCCCGGTAAAAGGGTAGCAGCAGTAGACACGCGCCTAGGTTTTTCCGATATTCACACACACACACACATGCATATACGTCGAATTTCAGCTATCGCGATGAAGGAAAACGGGTTTTTGGAGCGAACGCGCGCGCGGCGCAGTATGTTGCGTCGAAGTTGAAGCATTGACTTTGGCATAGTTTCTTGCGTTCTAAGGAAACGTGCGGAATATGTGAGTATGAAAAATACGAATTTCAAGTGCCTTGAGAATTTGCAGCTCTATTGACGGTGTGTGTATTATCAATAACTGAATCTACGACGGGGAACACGGCAAATAATACGTATATATATAATTGTTAAAACTTTTGAATATATATATACGACGTTGTTGTGTTCTATCGGAAATTCACTGCACTCGACTTCCCGCCAATTAGAGCTTAATTTCACCAAGCGCCCATCAATAATTCAAACATCCTCCGCGGCGGCTGCATTATACCATTCCCGCAGTCACACTTAGCGAACCCTTTCTCCTCGCGGGAGACCTACTCCTATCTCTCGTTCCTTATACCCACGAGGTGAAATCCATCTCCGGCATCTATATCCCACACCTAAAAACTCGCCTCCCCGCCTCTACATATACACCTAGACACGCATGTGTGTATGTGTAAGCCATCGCCAGCCTTAATCTCTCTTTTTTACACGACTCGCGGGCGCGCGCAAATGAAAAATTCATAAGAGCTTCCTCTTTTTTCTGCCGCGCGCGTGTGCGCACACGAGCGAGCGAGCGAGCGAGAGAAAGAGATCTACAAGCATCTCTCGTGCTTCGGAGATCGACTCTCTGCCGCCGCCGCGCGCTCTCTCGTCATTTTTCCCTCCCCGCGCTCTCTCGCTCGCCTCTTAATTGCACTTTCGTGCGCCGAGGAAAAACGCCCGCGGCGCGGCGTTTCTATGCGCTCTCGCGCGCCTCCTCCTCCTCCGACAGCTCAACGAGAGAAAAAGAAGAAATACAGAGGAGAACAAAATGGTAAAAAGAAACGACGCGAGGGAATCCGCGCGTGCACGCACGGAAAAACAGAGAGGGAGAGATATAGAGAAAAATCCATCGACCGTCGTCGTCGTCGTCGTCGCCGTCGTCGTCATTGCGCAACCCGCGCGAACGAACGCCTCCGCAGAAAAGACACGGAGCGCGCAGCGAGTACCTAGTGTATACGAGAGAGATCGAGAGAAAAAGAAAAAGAACGCCGAGAGACAGACAGACGGACAGCGCGCGACGCGCGTGGAGGCGTGCGCGCGCGTTACGTGCGGTTTCCGTAAAATTGCTACGTGCACGTACGGTCTATACGCGCACGGCGCTTTTATGACACGCGGCGCGACTTTTCCGCGAATTCTCAAAATTGCGCCGAGCTAGCGAGCGCCGCCGCCGGTGAACGTACGTATATACGTATGGACAAAACTCGCGCGCGCGATGTGAAAGGAATAATAATTGGCGAGCTCCTGCGTACGCGTGTGTAAGAGCGAGAGAGAGAGAGAGAGCGAGAGAAGTGCGGTAAGGGACAGACCGAATGGTTCCTGGAAAATTTTAACGACCGCCGCCGCTGGTGCCGCGAGGCGATCGTTACTCTATATGCACGAGTGCATGTGTGTGTGTGTGTGTGTGTATGTAGAGGTACAAAAGAGTAAGAGAGGGAGGGAGTACTTAAAAATTTTTCAGGTTTGCAATGCAGAGATATGTATTATCTGGGCCACGTGTGCGAGGTTTTGGACGATTGGAATATTGGTTTATTGGAATATGGTCGATTCAGTTGAACGAGGTTGGTAAAGTTTTAAGAGGACTACGTAGGTGACTTTGGAGAAATAATAATTTTCACTCGGAAATTGTTATAAAAGAAATGTTGTCATTTTCAAGTAGGTTATTATTGCTTTTTAAAATAATCCTGATATAATTATCTCAATTTAATAGCTTGATGATATATTCAAGACGGTTTACTATAGGAAACTCATTTTCAATAGAAACAACAAATATCTTACAACTGTGCAAAAATCTGCCAAGTTTTTATGTATAACGCGATATCCAAATATTTAACTGAAAATTTTATCGAAATCATTAATTGGATTTAATTAAATGGTGCCCATACTCACCTCGCCTGAAACTTTGTTTCGCCAGGCTAAACATCAACCGAAAAGTGTCATTCACAAAAATTACATTTCACGTTACTTTAATCACGGTAACGTGTAATTTCTCATGCCAAGGTAATAATTACAAATAAGCAAACATATCCCACAAAAGACGAAACAATTAACGTGCTCGGCGTACTCCTAATCGCACTTGAGCATCCTCTCTCTCTCTCTCTCTCCCTCTCGCTAACAACCTACCCTTATATACGCGCGGGCAAAGTTTATTCTCGATCAGAGACGCCGCGCGTATAAAACGTGTGCAGGCTAAATTTTCGCCATTAAAATTAACAGCTTTTCAAAAGGCGATTCGAGCCGGGCGTAATTGAAACTTACCCCGCTACTTTTCGACATTTTCCGAGAACCAATTTCGCGGGCTGGAATTCCAAACGTCGGCCGCCACCGCCGCGCGGTGCACTTGACGCGCCGCAAGTGCCCATATATGCGCGTTGAAATTCAGCAGTAACAGTTGAAAATATCTCTCCCTCTGCCTGCGTCTGTGTGTGTGTGCGTGTGTGTGTATGCCTACACACTACACGTGCGCGCGTTCTGTAATTGTCGTGGATTTTACTGGCTCCGCGGGTCGAACTCTACTTTATTATGTAATGCGGTGCGCGCGCGAGTACAGAGACTATTGGCAATAAAAGAAAAATCCGCTGCGGAAAATTCGCCGCGTTTCTCCTCAGCTGCACGTAGTGGTGCACCGTTCGCGCGCGATCATCATTACGCTGCTGCGGCTTTTATTGTCTCTCTCTCCCTCTATACGCTTTTTTCTCTTTACGATATTTCGGGGAACCGCGAGCGCGCGTGCCCCGCTGGTGTAATATGCAAAGAGTGTGTACTTTGAAATTTAGATGCATAAGACGAGTTCCGAGAAGCGCAGTAGCAGCAGCAGCAGCAGCAGCAGCAGCCGTAGATCGGCCGAACTTTAGTGTCTCTATAAAATTTGTCTTTCTCCCTGCGGAGGATATAACGAGAGGAGAGGAGAAAGCTGCTGCCGCCGCTGCCGCCGCTGGCGGTCTATACGCGTGCGCGCGAGTCGGGGAAAAGTTTCATCGAGATTTTCGAGAATTCGAGGTCGGATCGCGGATAGCAACAATGCGCCGATTGTAAATTTAGATATGTTTGTGCGTGTATAGACGGCAAGTTTCTACTATTGTAACATGCCGAGCAGGGATAAGGACTTTTATTATTTGAGGAATTGCCTCTCGCGAGAGAGTGAACTATAGCGAGTGCGACTTTCATGCCGTAAACAAATTATATTGAATAATGTGTACGGTTTTTATCGCTGCAGCCGTACGTATCTCTCGAGCGAAATTCACTTACTTATATTAAACACTCGGGTTATACGCGTGATCCTGTCGTATTAATATACATTTTAAAAAGTAGTATACCTCAACAAAAGTGACAAAAATAATTATATATATAGACACACACACACACGAAAAAGCTCGCTTTTCTGACGCAAAAAGTCATTTTATTACCGACCGACGAAGCGGCCCGGAATTTCGACATTTTTTCAATAGCGCACGTTGACACGCCAGCCACGCAGCGAAATTTCACTTTGAGCCCGTAAGTCGGCGTTTCCCTCTGGTAAATTAAAAAAATCTGATTGATTCCTTCGGCCACTCATACACACACACGCGCACACACACACACACACGCATACACGCACACACACACACACACACACGCACACACACACACACACACACACACACACACACACACACACACATGTACGCGCTTTATACAACGCCGTGGTCAAGTCGCATAATTTTTTATTACGCAACAGGACCGAATAAACAGTGAAAAAAAAGAACGAGACTATAATTGCGCACATTCTTGCGTAAGAAAAAATGTGCGCACTCGCGCGCGCAAGATTTTTTGTTCCCCTCCGCGCAAATGTCGTTATTTAATAAACTCGACGTGCCGCAGCCGAGAAAGAGAGAAAATATAGTACTATACTACGTCGATAAGGACAACGAGGACCGAAACGCTTCGATAGAGAAGTCAACGTGCTCGGTCAAACGCGAAACGATCTTCGATTGCATCTTACGGTATTTGGGTCAGCGTGGCAGTGGAGAAAAGCGTAATGAATTAAAATTGCTGGTCGGCCGAGCGCCGGGCGACGACGTAAACACAAAGGGTTTAGAGTGCGCGCGCGAGTCTTAAACACCAGAATTATTGTAATTACAACAATTTATTGTTCCGCGCGCAAGCAAGCGAGCGAGCGACGGCCGCCGCCACTCGAGCGCGCGAAGGAGAGGAGAAACGAGGGAGATGCGGATGAGAGAATCGGGTAAAGGCTGGATGGCGCCATCTGGTTCATAGAAGCGGAGGTGAAGACTCATGAGTGTTGGATGTTTCACTGGTAAGAAATGGATTTCCGTAGGGGCAGGTGGTAAAGTAGGGATTGATGGCGATTTATCGGTGATGGGTATAAGTTCTAAATAAATATGTGTACCTTGTGAAATCTGAATCGATAAGAGATTCTTTTCACGAGTGTTAAAAGAATTTTGGAGCTTATCTTAAAGGGAATACTTCACATGAGTAACTTTATTTTTTTTTTCAGTTTTAGTGTCTAAGGCTTGTCATTTCGATTGACTATTTTTAACTAATTAAAAAAGACGGATATTTACAATGATAAAACAAATAAAAAGAAATTTTAACTATTTATTCCTTAAAAAGCAAAGGGTTTAATGAACGGAGGTCATATAGAAGAAAACAGAAGAAAATGATACACATAAAGAATATAAAAAAAAAATTTTTTACTCATAAAAAGGCAATAATTTATAAGAAGGAAAAGGATTTAATGAACAAAGGTAATATTGAAGAGAACAGAAGACCATTTATAAATAAAGATTGCTTTTATTTTTTCAAACTCCCATTTTCCACCACCACGCAATAAATTAAATGTTTTATTTTATTGACACACACATAGACTACAACTACGTTATTTGCTATTTATCTGCCCTCTTATCTTCCAGCCACAATTTGTTGTTGAAACTAAAACATTGAAATACCACACAATTCACTTTGTGCTAAATTTAATTGTGGCTTAGCCAATGTAACGCGACTTACTCGTCAGATGTTCTGTATAGAGGATCGTCGCTGTATCCGGCTAAGGTTCTCCATAGCTCTGGAGGCCCTTCAATTGCCAGTGGGAAGTGCTGCCATGCCCGTGTATCGCTTTCTTTTTGTAAAGTTGCAGAGTAAGTGACAATGAAAAAGACATCATATTTTTTTAGTATAATTAAGTCTCATATTGTAAGATCTTGAAACACAGCACCACCGGTGTAATATTTACATAGCACGATGGTACCATATTTATAGAAATTGTTGTTCATTTATTATACTTTTCGAATCATGTAGGATTCTATCAAAATTAAACGCGTAATTATTTCATCAATGGTGCGGTATTTATAGTACATATAATATACCTGCTGCAAATCCAACTTTTCTTTTAAAAACTTCATTCATTGGATCAGTATCTTTATACCATTGCTCGTCGTCATTTGCCTTTAATCATTCGAAATTATTGCGCTAATAAATTACATGTGATAGAAATTTAAAAAATTCGTTTATTAAATTATTCTATATTACGTTCTTAAAGTATTCGTCGTGCTGTTCACTTCTGCCGATACGCGGAATGTTTTTAGCAATTTTTAGAAAAAATGCAGGCACTTCATCCGCCGTTACCTTTTCATTGCCAATAACGAACACAATACCTATGATTACGATTGCTGGAACGAGAAGAAGTTATTTTTCTGTCAAAATTTGTCACTAATACTTTTTGATGTGTATAATGTCACGAGAATTATAGAAATACATTGATTGATGGTTCGATAAAATGTTGCGTTAATTTAAACACTACGTACAATAATCAACATTTATTTTCTACCGCAAAAAAAAAACATATTTATCTTACCTGATAATATATAACTTTCTGAGGATGACTGATTAAGTCTCTTCATTTTGTTCAGTATAAAAACTACACTAAATTAAATTCACTGTAAACTCGCGTTTTATACGATTCTCTTAATTGATTATACATTTCGCTCACGTTTACCATTTGAATTGCATGGGTTTTACGTGTCATGTTCACTGTTTAATTTAATTTGGGAAAGGATATCTATTGTCCAATGTGCAAAAAGTTGCAAAGTATTAATTAATTTTTATGATGATTCTAATTTTTTTCTCGAAGCATTGTATAAAAATTTAATATGGTCGTAAAATGAATTAAATAAAGAAATGTTACCTATCAAAATAAAATATTTCATTTATTTAACTAACATTAGAATAATAGCATTTATATATTAATTTCGTAAATAAACAGATGCCTTATAAATGTTTTAAACGTTGTAAAAAAAAATATATAAAGTTTCATTTTATTAACAATTGTTCAAATAAACAATTCATGTTATTTCATGTTCTATTTATTGCATTGCTGTTAAAACCGTTTTCCTGGACAACACTTTTACAGGTATTATAATGACGCACATCAATAAGTTGTAATTCGAACGTGATACAGGTCACATAGCCCTTATCTTCAGTAATCCCGACATTGCATCGTGAATTTCAATTCTTCAGTTTTACATAATTGATGTTACAATTAAAAGTTTAAAATTTGATAATAAAATGAATTTTATTTATATCTTGACATAGAAAAGTGTTTAATAATATATTACGCCTATAAACCATAAATATTAAACTTCTTTTATTGTAAAAGTGGATTTGAAAAAGTGTAAATCTTTTTAGATATTTCTAATTAATATAAATAACGTACTTACTTTCTAGTATGGTCAGGCCCGAATCACAGATACGTCTCAAACTTTGGGATATATTTTTGGATATCGAAATATGAAGAAAGCCGCCATATTTATACGCTAACGCTCCAATAACTTAAATTCTGGATATCATTAGTTTTATTCTGAAAAAAAATCTTAAAAAAAGTCTTTTCTCAAAACGGTAATCATTTAAATATGCAGGCAATCGAACAGCGAATTTCAGGGGATAACACAGTGCATTTTCACTGCTCAAAGTTAAACTTTCATAACTTGGTAAGGAATCAATATTCTGAAAAAAAAGAAAATGAAAGCTGATTTTCTCGAATTATATTTACAGCCAGTTTCACTTTAGGAAATGATATTTAAGACTTTCCAAGATTAAATGGTTGCCTTTTCAAAAAGAGACTTTTTCAAGATTTTTTCAAAATAAAGCTAAAAATGGTCAGAACATGAGTTTTTTTGGAGAGTTAGGATCTAATATGATGGTTTAGTATATATTTCTATAAGTACCCAAAAAAATATCTCAAATTTTGAGCCGAATCCGTGATCAAGAGGCTTGATTCTTTCCTAATAAAGTAATAAACTAACAAGTTTCTAATTTCTGAAAATTTTTTTAAATTATCACTTTTATTTACTACTTATTTAACATTATTCAATCATATATCATTATAACTTATATATATATATATGTATGATACATAGTCTAGATATCGAGATTTATTTTAACAGTTCATTTTTGCTTTCTCAAAGAGAAAGCTTGGTATCGGTGAAATTTTTCAAAATTTTTCGACCCTTAGATTTTGATTATTTTGGATATTTCTGAGCTTCCTGAGTCGAAATATGAATTTTATAAAAAATGTCTGTGTGTATGTGTGTTTGTGTGTATGTGTGTGTGTATGTGTGTTTGTGTGTATGTGTGTGTGTATGTGTGTTTGTGTGTATGTGTGTGTGTCTGTGTGTGTCTGTGTCTGTGTGTGTGTGTGTGTGTGTGTGTGTGTGTGTGTGTGTGTGTGTGGGTGTGTGTGTGTGTGTGTGTGTGTGTGTGTGTGCGCGTGCGCGTGTGCGTGTGCGTGTGTGTGTGTGTTATGAATTTGTCCGCGGCATAACTCGAAACTGGGCAGAGATATCAAGTTCATTTTTGGCAGGTATATAGAGTTTATATTGAAGTTGTACAAGTTCAATTATATAGTTGATCCGATACTATTAGGTATTTAAAAAATGAAAAAAAAAAAATATGGAAAAATCGAAAATATTTTTTTACGGCGCCGGGTTTGGATATCCGTCGGAAGTAGTCACATTTCCTGAAAGGCCTTAAAATTACCTATCAATCCCTATTTTTGT